>REGL01000373.1:124761-144582 GCA_004194395.1 Aurelia aurita complex sp. Pacific | reverse complement strand
GCTTAATAGAGAGGGAGGCTTATTTAACATGTTGGCTCAGAGGGGAGGGGTTTATTAGAGCTTTTACGGTAATATGCCCATAAATTGCTGCAAGTCTTTGCTAAATATTTAGGCCCTTAGGCCAACAACCTCATCATAAAAGCGGTCAGCTTATATTACAACTGTAATAACTTTTCGATAAGGAATTTGTACTTACCACTGTTAGTCCAAGTTTTCCTCTCACGAATAAAAGCTGCTACTTCCAACCTCTGCAGCTGCAGCCATCACTCAAAGCTCTGCAGCCAGCAACAACGGAGATACATAGAGGAAGATGTATTTTTCGGGACTTTAGAAGACCCTTACATGAAGGCATTGACTTCATAGACAATAGATTGTCTTCAATGCGCATGCTCCATTTATCATGAAAACAAATACCCGCAGGATAATCCTTCACGCGTTTCCTGTGCAACTGCCCCTTTAACTCTGCATGTGTACATGATATATTAGAGGCTAGTGACATTAATTATCTGCGGGCTGTTTTACATTTCTTGTAGTTAAATAAGCTTCAGTGTCAATTCGCAATGTAACCTTTTGCATAATATTTCGTTGGACAATGGTCGCAGGAAAGTGGTTTTCCCCACAACTTACGGGCGTCCACACGCTAATTCGTATGCCTCGACATTGCCTTATTCTCCTAGGCATTTGCTTTTTCCAATTCCATGGTATCAGTTTAATACCTCTTCTAGGGACAGAGCAGGACAAAAAGATTTGTCATAACGTAAAGCATGCAGCCTTGTGCATCGCTTTCATTGCAAGTGCTTCTTGGTCTCATGAAACTGTTACATGGTCCACCAGAGAAGAGTTTAGCGAATGCATTTACTTATCCCGATCATAAAATACCCGGGTTCTGAGCAAGGCATAAAGGCAATCTGTCACCTTGATAATTTTCTTGATCCAAGGAAATCAAAGAACCTACCAAATAGCCTGCAGGAAAAAGTGAAAACCATCAACAATGGTGCTTACAGATTTTTTACAATTTGGCGACGGAGCCCCAGAAAGCATTTTTATGTACTCTGGTTTGATAAACGAGCATTGAATTTGTCAACAGGTGTTCAGTGCAAAATCGGAATATCGGTTAAGTTGTAATACTTATTGTCTCGAAAACATTCAAACAAACAATTTTAAATCGCTTTAGAGTTGGAGCTGCCGGAAAATCACTGATACCTTTTGATTATGCAAAGACTTCCACTGAATACAGCTTACTGAAGTTCATTGATTTCACAGATCGTCATTGGAATATGTGGATCCCAGGCTATGGAAACGAAGATCTCAGACCTCATAAGAAACTTGCACCAGCCGAAGCACATCGCCAAGTATGATATCTCTTTTTATAGTATGATTCTGGCTCTGGTTTCTGGTTCCATATATACCACAGCTTTCACCCAACTTGACAACATCCATGAGATTCTCGGCAAGTGATTGGTTGATGTTCAAACTGATCACATGAGTACAGAAAACCTTTTATGATCACACAATCATGAAACGTCATGGGCAAAGGGAACACAGTCTTGTTAATCGTCCCTTGTTTTGTGGAATGTCTGTTTGCTTGATTTCAATAGCTGGCGCGAAGCAACCCTTTATGCGTTGTTGAAAAGAAATTTGACTTGATCACATGCTTTCCGCAATGATGCACTTGTATGTACATTGATAGAATACAGTAAGTCAAAGCTCCTATCAATTATTCGTCCTCCTGCAAAATCTGTCTTTGGGATTCATGACCCAATAGGTTTGTCGTATCTTTCCCAAGTCAGAGTCGGTCTCCGTAAATTAGTTTTCACAAAATTCAGCGCAATTTTAAGGACGCCATTAACCAAATGTGCCCTACGAATGATGGTTTTGAAAATTTGGAGCACTTTTTTTACTTTGCCCTTCATTAGACATCCAACGACATGATCTTCTCGCTGGCAGCTCAGTAGCCTGATAACCAGACCCAATTTCAAAAGAAATAGTGGTCTGTTAAACACCGCCGTAAAGCTTGTTCAAGCCTCTTTTTAATATTGCTCAGAATCCAAGGTTTGATGGAAATTTATGCGAATAATTTGTTGATTTTTGTAAACAAACCATTGATCCATGTAGTCCTTTGATATTTATGACTTAATTAATCTTTGTTCTGCCTTGCATAGAAATTTAATCTCTACCCAAGGGCCCAACGGTGTGCAATCCAACTATCTGCCGAGATTAGATTTATATGCAAGGCAGAACAAAAAGTAATCAAGTCGTATTCAAATTGCAATATTCCTTTTTCAGAAAATTTTCAAAGAACTACATTTTGGATAATTGGTTTGTTTACAAATATCAAGAAACTATTCACATAAATTTCCATCAAAACCTTGGATTCTGAGCAATATTAAAATGAGGCTTGAACAAGCTTTATGGCGGTGTTTAACAGACCACTATTTCTTTTAAAATCGGGTCTGGTTATCAGGCTAGCAGCTCAGTGGTATTACGACCTTTTGTTCAAATCAGCTGCCTGTCGAACAACGTTCTGATACAACTTTTATCGTATGGTGATACAGACCTTTCTAGTGATGTTAATAAACATGTACTCGAACTGACTCTAAATTTCATTCACAAAACTGGTGGTTTAATTAAGGTAATTCTAAACTTTTATTTCACACTTCATAGTCACTAAGTCCCTTTACTTCTTTTTTTTTTCTTGTAAGCCTGTTTCACATTGGATGTTAAGCACACTGGGCACAATTCTATCCAATCCGAAATTGAATCTTCAGATCACCCACTTTTTGAAAAAGACCTGTTAGCCCAAAGTCAGCCCGACACACAAAGTGAAACAACTTTAGTATTTATCAGTAAGAATCGCTTACATGCATTTTTCATATCCGTGTATTTAATTTTAATTTTGTTACACGTCTTTATGTTACACGACCATGACTGTGGAGTTGTCATGGTCTCCTGCTCTCCGTGGCGTCGCCCTTGTAGTGCAGTAAAGTAGTTAGTTCGTACGTAGTGTCTTAAGTAGTTTGTTTTGTAAATAAATGTATATTGAATATAAGAAATACAGTAAGTCCCTGCATGCAAGGAACTCCAAATTTTTAAGCAGGCGGTTCCTTTTCTTCCATGCAGGAAAACATCTTCTTGCGAGGCCGAATGAGAAGCATCCCTTATTGAATGATTTAGAATTTCTACCAATCAGTGTCAATAAATTCTACCAAAATCAGAAGTGGTATCACGATGAAGAAAGTTAGAAAACCTACAGGGAGGGTGTCCCAAAAAGAATTTTCGACGTTTGATTGAATATTGAAAAATATCTATAACATGAACAGGCTCATGGGGAGATAACCCTGTCCCTAAGATTTTGAAATATTTGAAAGACCAGAATCTTGCAAATCCGTTACAAATTAACTAAATTGCTAGCTTTTAAAGATAAGAAATATGCGACAGCTGAAACCAGAGACCCCTAGATAACTTGTAATGCGAAAAGCTCAAATATTGAACCAAAAGGATGTTATCCAATGCCATACCTCTTTTTAATATCAGAGCAAAGCAAAAATGACTTCAAAAGTAATGCAATTCTTGTGACCAATTTCAAAAGTTTTTGAGAATGCATGTGTCCAAAAAGCATCGATTGACGAGAGACTGAATCATTCTCAAACTTTGCTCTTTGTCATTCCTCAAAGTATCCATATGCTTGATAGTTAGGTTATCAAAATTATTTTCAAATTCCGTTTGGTTTGCTCTGAAATAAACAAGAAATGAAAGAAGCGAGAGCCCATTCTCTACTTATACCACAATTGCCATTTAGAAGTCTATGGTTCCAGCTTTCCCACGATCGTGTACTTTTAAAAACGTCGAATTCTTTTTGGACACCCTGTGGCTGTATCGAAGTTAATGTCAGCTTTTCACTTTCGTACAAAAAATTAGATGATACATACGTTGTCTAAGGCCCTTTACATGAGAAATTTCAACCCGGGTTGAGTTGAACACGGGTTGAGTTTCAACTCGGTTGACGGTGTAAGCCTTCATCGCGTTTACATGAAGGAGGCCGAGTTGAAACTCAACATGGGTTCAACTCAACTCGGCAACTCAACCCGTGTGGCAATTTCAACACGGGTTGAAATTCTCATGTAAACGCAAAATTTTTTCAACTCGGGGTGAGATTAGAATGCGAACAAAGGAGATCGAATCTATTTCCGCAATCATTCAAATATTTGAGTGGGCTCACATTCCTTCTTCTATTGTTTGCAACCATGTGACCTAAACCCGTGTTGAGATTTCATGTAAACGCAAGGCAAAATAAGCAATGCTGTTAAAACTCAACCCGAGTTGAAACTCAACACGGGTTGAAATTTATCATGTAAAGGGCCTCTAACCTTTCTTTGTAACCCTGTGCTTTTATTTCAAAACTGTTACATTTTGTTATCTTTGTAGCGAATGGCGATCATCAAGAAATCATTGAAGAAGTAAATTCGTCAACGAATGCGTAGTGGTAGCAGATGCTTACGTCTTATGCTCTCATCAAATGAGAATTTAATAGACTGAATCTAAAGTAAGGGCTGTTGTGTGTTTTTATCATTTGCTACGATTGTGGAAATTCCAAGATGTTGATTGGAGTTGGCTGATCGAATAAAGCACTTCACAGCAAGAAGAACAAGAACCTTATGTGCAGCCTGTTATTATACCCATGGCTTTGAATGCACTCACCTTGAATTTGAGGACGAGAGAAAGGTCGTTTTTGCAGAGCATTATTGCCTGCGAGTTGCTCAAAAACTTGGTTGAACAGAACTATTAAGTATTTTATGAATATTTGGTCGCAGTGAGTGAAGAGATTTTTTATTTCTAAACTTCCTACGTGAAAGCAGTTATTTGTCGTCAATTTGAATATATCATAAATCAGGTCAATAATGTAAAGCACTTCATCAAGGTAAGAATCAATTGTTTTTCCCGTCGTTTACGCTTTCCTAATTTACGTAGCCCCCGTCGAGCCTCATCTTTCCTTTTTTGAAAAATTTAGTGTTACTTCCAAATATAAACCAAACAAACCAACTAACCAACATAGGGATCAAATCTTAGGCTATGACGTCATCAAATTTCTAAATCCTAAATTAGAAACGCTACAGATTTCTGCTTGCCATCATATTGTAGACCTTCATAAACTGTGGTTTTTTTGAAGGTTATTGAATTTTTCCTCGATCAGTTTTAGATTTACGATGATTTAATTTTTTTCTAATTCTCCATGAATTTTTTCAGAAGTAATTAAAATGCCGCCATTTTAAAAAAAATTAAGATATCAAAAAATTTCCACCGCAGATTTACAGCAAAGTACCATAAATTCCTGTCAAGCTATCCAATTCAAAGGAAACTGCAATAGAATTTTACACCGACCTTGTTTAAAGATTTGAAAGATTTGAGCCCTATGCTCAACTAACCTGCTCTTGGTGCTGAGCTCACAATGCAATGGCCCATGCAACAAAAGTAAAACATACGCATATATTGTTGGTGATTGACGCAGAAATGCAAAGTCCCGGGTTACTCTAAACCTTTCGGTAGACAAAAAGAAGTTTTAAACCTAAGAAAAGATGAAGCGAAGTGCGATCCCATTAGATTGAGGGAATGGAGGGTGGGGAAAAACCTTTAACTCAGCCAGCAGCATTTGCATGCTCAACGCTCGTAAGTCAAAAACCCATCAAAAACTGGCAATGCAATATTCGTAATCCCTCTTGAATAGAGTGCAGCAACAGCACGCAAAGAGCATAGGGCTCAAATCTTTCAAATCTTTAAAAAGGTGGGTGTACAATTCTATGACGTTTTTCTTTGAACTGAATGGCTTGAAAGGAACTTATGGTACTTTGCTGTAAATCTGTCGTGGAATTTTTTGATACCTGGATTTTTTTCAAAATGGCAGCAATTTAATTATTTTTGAAAAATTAATGGAAAAATTTCGAAAAAATTTCAATCATCGTAAATCCTAATCCAATAGAGGAAAAGTGATATAACCTTCAAGAAAACCATAGTTTATCAAGGTGTACAATATGGTGGCAAGCAGAAATCTGTAGCTTTTCCGGTTTAGGATTTACATATTTGATGACGTCATAGCATCAAGTTTAATATGTGCTGCTATTTTGAAGCAAATAAAGATATCAATAAATTTCCACGGCAGATTTACGGAATAAAATCATAAGTTCCTTCAAAGCCATTTTATTAAAAGAAAACTGCAATAGGATTTTACACCGACCTTTTTAAAGATTTGAGCCTATGTTCGGGCAAAGTGCACTAATTTGCTGATGATTGGGAAGATTTGTTGCAGATTCGCTTCCTCAGTTCAATTAACTGCGGTTAAATATGCACTTGACCGAGTAAACTGAAATGATAACTGGTGAGTACGGTTTGATTCTGATTGATGTTCCTACGCATTCACCTTTACTGCCTCTGTAAAGTTTGATGAATCGATGTTAGCTTGAACCCGAAAAATGTTTTAGATTGTGCACTATATTTGACATCTTTTGCGATGTACTTGAATGCCTGTTGTGTCCTAGAAATATGTTCCAACTTTCACGAATACAGTCACAAAGTTTTAGCCCTTCAAATAACATCAAACGTTCGCCCCCTTGATTCATCGAAGTATGACATATTAGAAATATGTTTGCAAACATGTTTTCGAAAATCATCATTCCCTTCCGTCCACTTATATGGTTATGAAAGAGGGGTACTTCGGGGGGTCCCAATACCGCAATACCGCACGAAAAAGACTCCAAATACCGCAATACCACACCAAAAAATAGCGAAATACCAAAAACGCTAGAAAACTACAAACAAGGCTGTTAATACAGTATACCGGTATCTGTAGCAGCTTGATTCCGACCTAAAGACACCTTTCTTCATCAAAATTTGTAGTTTGGTCTATTAGATCGTAGTTAGATGTTTTACGGACAAAAGTGTGACGTGAGAACGGCGGGAAAAGTTTTATTGATGTGCTTTCAGTAAAGCTGCATTGACGGCAGAAATTATGAATACATAGAACATATTGTTTTGAATATGGATTCTGGTTACATGAAGGTTGACTTTTTCGCGAATACGAGAAGAAAAGTTTACTCTGGCTGACGGTTTTCTGTACACATTTTCCAAATGTCGATGTACAATCACTTACAAAATTGTTGAGCCACCCTGAAAAGAATGAGTTTTTTGGCCCCCCTTTCCCCATGTCAATGTTGTTTGGAAAAAAGTACTTGGTCATGCTGACGGACGTGGTTTGGCAACTTTTTAGTGGTTTTTCAACATTGACTAGGAGGGAGGGGGGAAAGCAGAGGCAAAAAACTGAAAATCTGAGGGTGGCTCAACAATTTTGTAAGTGATTGTAGGTTCAGATGGTTATCCAAATTTATACCATTTTTCAGCGAATATAAATAATGAAACATGACAATTTATACCAAGAAGGAACAAACAAGATTATGTTGATGAAATGAAAATGAAGTTCACAATGACTGTCGTCGCTTGCCGGCTATCTTTAAAACACGGAATATGGAATGATGGAATGGTGGAATGATGGAATACCCGTTAAAATATGAAATTTGTCTCTTAAACGTCAATGGGAGGTTAAGTNTGCCGGGACACCCGGTATGATCTGCAGCATTTTGTTTAAAAAGTCAATAGCACGCTCCACTTTCTCATCAACAAAATATCCTGTGGTATCGTCTGTAAACATGAATAAATCTCCATTTACAATCCTCTCTGGTATATCATTTTCAAAGATCTTGAACTGCAGCTTGGGCCAAGCTTATTCAGCAATTGATCGCTGTGGAACACCATAAGCTATATCTATTGTATTAGATGCTTGGCCATTGACTTCTGTACCCTGTACCTCCTGACTTCTGTGCCTCCTGACTTCTGACTCCTGATTCCTGATTGACTGCTTCTCTTCCCTTCCTACCAAATAATCTTCAATGAAACTGTACACATTTCTATTTATTCCCATGCCTTACAGTTTTCTCAGAAGGATGTTGTGGTTTACTGCTTCAAAAGCCTTTCTTAGATCTATGAATATTACCCCTGCAGCCTTACCATTGTCCAATGCATTTTTCCATTTTTCACTTAACAAGAGAAGTAGCTTTTCAGTAGAGCGACTTTTAGAATAACCCCATTGTTTTTCTGCAATGAAACCTGCAATGGAATCTGCAAACGAACCACAAACATTGTCTCCATTCTTTGGCCAAACTAGGCTAACGCGACCAAGGATTTTTGAAATCGCTCTTCTTGAATGTCAAGTTTGACTGTTTATCAGCTCGATGTTTGCTGCTTTACAAGTATCTATCCTATGTTTAGGCCGTAAATCGGTTTCATCAATTTCAAACCGGCATAATTTCATAATTTGGAATATCAGAAAAGTTCGCGAGGAAAATGTGCTCCTCGGCTTGCTGAATACGTGCAAGAAATGATATCTTCAAAATTTTGTAACATATTTTACACCGTGCTCTTTTTAAGGGAAGGGGTAAAAACATGGCAAAAAGGCGTTTCCTGCGTCATGTGACCACATATTCTACAACGGCGTTGGCCTTCAAGGTGTGAAATATGTCAAGGGTGTGGCTGGCCGTCAGCCAATCAAAGAAACTGCTCCCGGGTAGTAATAGGGTTAACTGTATTTTTCGCACAAGATGAAGGTATTTTGTATACTGCTGACCAAAGCGCTCCGCAGAAAAAATATAGCTATGGGCTGTCAACCAAAATATATCACGTACGATTTTTGTCTATCGCCTAATCGAAGACGGCGCATAGTTGTCATATCCTTGACTCCCTGTCCTGATTCGCGCGTGGCAGATACAAAATTCCCTCATCTTTTTTCGCAAAAAGCAATTTTTTTCAGAGGCTTTCCAAAAAACGCTAATACTGTTTTGGTGTATTGCAGATAGAGAAAAGTATGGAATTCTCATCAAAAAATGATTCCATTCATTAAGCAAGTTGCACACATTGTGTATTATGAACATGATAAGCTAATTTGGCTATGTAAGTATTGATGGAAAGTTACCTGACAATGCATCCCATTTGTGACCGTCTCCCACGAATCGTTATATGCTGTTCACTTTTCTGATTTTCATTTCGTCCTGCGTGAATGTAAATATTCCAGTCGTATCTATCCATAAGTTCAGATGAATCTCCTACTTCCATAAATCGTCCAGAGTCATCGTCCCATCCTTCGATTGCAAGTCCAAAGGCACCCTAAATTATGAATACAAATGATATACCAGACGAGAGCATAGGAATCATTCGTCGTACATAGCCGATTGCTCGTGGCCCATGGTCAAAACCGCCAAAGCCTCACTTTCACGGACCAATCAGACGGCTAAAAAGCGACCANAAGAGGCTTGCTATGATAAAGAGACGAAAAAACAATCACACAGCCTCGTCTTCGTTTGCGCGATATGACGTCCCTTCGCTCAAATTGCTTATTTGAATATGTAATTTCACAAGGAGGAAGCGAAAACTAGTGGAAAAAAGTATCATACATCATTCATAGCAGGATTATCTTGTATTTTATCATGAATCATACCAACCCCTGACTTGTCCTTTAATGTTTAACATCATTCATAACAGTATAATCTTGTATTTTATCATCAATCATACCAACCCCGGAATTGTCCTTTACCAATCCAGGTATGTAAAACTGGTAAAAATAGATGGTTTCTTAACAGAAGGGCTGCAACTGGACATTTAAAGAAAATCTAAGCATTCATCACAAGCCTTTGATGAAATACCGATCCAAAGACAATAGCCAGTGACACGTCACGCACCATATTTGGCTAACTCACCAGCAGCGTCAAAAAGAAATACTGGTATCTCAAAAGGAGGCAAGCCTCCAAACCGTTTAAATCCAAGTTTTCCCCCCAATTTTTTCAAATTGATAGACATGCTAAATCAATTCTAGTTCCAATAACAAACATGAAACGGTGAAAATAATGTTAGGAAAAATTCAGTGGCTCGCACCATGAGGTGCGCATCGGAAAATAATAGTAATAGCTACGATGATTTGAAAATCTCCCTTTCTCCCTTCATTATTTTTTCTCCCTTCTCCCCTTCAAAATTTTCTGAATCCTCCCTTCCCTTGTAAAATTTCGGCCATTCTCCCTTCTCCCTTGGCAGTACCACCCCCCTGAATCCAGGATTGTGTGGAATCTTGCTTGACAGCATTTGATACACGTTTGTGTTGTGTTTGAAGATTTTTTTGTTTCAAAACAAATCTTGAAAATTCATGATGATATCGGGAGGAAAGAGTTTGGACAACATATAGAAAGAACAAGGACTTTCATTTTCACAGGTGAGTTGAAATTTAGAGTTCCTTTTTTGCATAGACTGCTTGCCATGTGTCACAATATTTTCCAGTAAACAGGGCAGAGAAGCCACCGATGATGGTCTTACTGTACTTTTACGGAGTGGCGGTTGAGCAATATCTTCCTGTCAAGCAGAACCATCTAAATAGGAAACAGTCTTGTATTTTATTGATAAGTGAATTGTGACATGAAAAAGTTCAACAAAGAAGATCTGACTTACCTGCCCTAGCCCTCTACAGAAGGCTAGAATTCGTAAAAAAGTTCTTTGCAAGTCACATCAATTTTCAAGGCAAAAGAAACTTCGTAAAAAGCCGCTGCTTGAAGCAATACATCCACGGGTCGAGACATTATTTCTCACAATACTGAAATTGTATCTTTCCAGAATGCCTAACTCAGAAAGAAATCATTATCTCCACGATTTCGTCATGAACCTTTATCTGATGCGACTTTTCAACTTGCTCCGTTTATTCTGGTTAACAGAAAGAATGACGAATTCTTTTCACGCTTTCCCGCCAGACGCAAAAAGTCGTTGGTTTCGAGGTCTGGGTTGGAGAGAGTCTCCCTCCTCTTACGAGGCTTTTGGGTCATAGGACAGCTTTTCAGGAACATTTTGGGCAGTTTATTTCCTTATTTTTGATTGCAAACTTGAAACCAATAGATTTGTAGAATTCAATTTATCGTTCGTGAAAGCCCTGTGGAAGTCATTTACCAGAAAAATATTGCTCTCCCCAGACCCTTTTTTCAAATGTCAAAATGGTCTATTCAAGTTATATTCCATATCTTTATATTTGAGATAGAAATGATTTTAATTCATGATCTTATTTTTTCATATTTATTTATCATACTTAGCCCTAATCCATATGAGGATGGTTTCCACGAACCTGAGGTTCTATTTCTCGCGCTTCTAAAAGACATCAACTTTGTCCCCTGACTTTTAACAATTATCTATTGCTAGTAAGGGAAAATTGCCAAGAATCCGTGACCAAATCGCCGGGACTTTGGTTTGAAACTTGTTTTGACATCAGAACACAGAGAAGATTAAAATAAAATGGGGGATCCCTCTTGAAAATGCCAGGAATACTTCCACAGCGGCCCAAATAGCTAGGCTGCGGCTCATGTAAAAGTCAAATGCTCAATGTGACGCCACTATAACAAAAAGGTGAGTAAATCATGTCATATAAAGTTTGTAGTAAATGGAAAGAACTCCATTTGAACATCAGAAAGGGAATAAAACCGGTCTTAATGGCATTTCACAGAGCAAAAAAGCATATGCTCCTCTGCAGAGGTGCAAAAAATGAATTTTCTGCTTTTCTTGCTGCTAGAATGTTTCCAGATCAGTCACAGGGTCTAAGACAAGATATTTTCTAAGCATTTAGATTGGCTCATGATGATGATTAATTTTTGGCGTTGCGTTATTGGCTATCGGTAGGAAAATAACAAAAAATTGGCCTGATTTTCCTTGCCTCCGTCGTTGATTAATCATTCGATAATCATCAACTTCCTCATCTTTATCTTCATTAATATTTGCACGGTCTTTTTCGCTCTTATTATTGTAATTTCTCCTTCATCATTAATGGCATCATCAACAACCGACTCATTATGTTCTAGAGCCTAAATCTTAGCGATGTTGATAGAGCCAAGTGCATCAGGCAGCATTTACCTAAAGTACTGGATCTTTGAATCGAAATGTAAGCTGAGACTGCTAGAAATATGTAGTTAGCTAATCTGCCCATAGCCTTCTAGTTGGATGAATTCGTTCATTTGTATACATTGATATTTTCATTCGGTTTGGGGGCTACCGCGCCCGTTTCTTCTGTGCTTGAATTCTGCTGGGTCGACGATGGGGATTTTTGGACCTCCGTTGTCGGTTTAATGTGGGTTGGGCATAGGAGTGGAGGCTGCGTTGGTTGCTGGATTGTTGGGGAGATTTCCCAGTCTATTGGATTTATGCATTTTTCTTTTATTTTTCATCGTTAGGTTTTACGGTTTTGTTGTATCAAGTATTTATTGTAAAAAATTTGAAAAAGTAAAAGGCCACGATACCAGCGTCGATTGTTGGATCCAATAATTGTTGCGGTGACGAGTAAATAAACAAGTTTGAAGGCAGAAACACCGCAATACGACAAAAAACAGCAAATACTTGAATGTATTTCATACCAATATTTCGAAATTTTGGCATTAAATCAATTCAAGTATTTGCTGTTGTTTTTGTCGTATTTATTGCGGTGTTTCTGCCTTCAAACTTATTTATTTATTGCAAGTAATTCTTAGATATGTTTAACTTGTATCTCTTGTAAGGTTTTATGCGGAGGGCCCCTTTAAAATCAGCCAATAGCCTGAAGGATCTCCCTCCTTAATGAATTGAAATAAAACAAAATGAAATGAAAGCAAAACGAAATGGCCGACTGCTGGTTTCCGTCATCAGGCAAATTTGGTCTTCTGAAGGTCATAGCTCCATAATTTTACATCCGATTTTTAATGGTATGGTAGCAAACTTTACTTGAATATCTACAGAGCAGCATCACAAAAAAGTTTGGCGAGAATCTTTTGCCCTTTTGTTGCAATCTTTCTGCAAACGGGACACGATTTTCTTGGGACACCCTGTGGTTTACGAAAATTTGACTGATTCTTGGTGATTACATTATTTCAAGAAGGAAATCAAACATCTGATTGTGTGCTATCCGCTCCAGGATCCTAGAAAAAATTGAGATAACCGAAATGGGCCTATGATTTTTTACATCTTTGTTAGAACCTGACTTGAATATAGGAGTTATTCTTGCAAGTTTCCAAATATCTGGGAACAAACCGTTTTCTCATGATGAATTGAATATCATCGACAAAGGCTTTGACACAAGGTCTCCCACATCTTTGACAATAGCTATGGGTACTATATCGGGGCCAGCTGCCTTTCCACTTTTTAGCTGTTTAATTGCATTCAATATGAAAAAATCGTCAACAGTTTTGAATTCCATTTTTCTGCACTGGCTTGATGTTTTGGAGACACTCGTCGTCTGGCTTAGAACTTAAAGACAATTTTCTTGGCCAAGTTTGGACCAACTGAAACGAAGTGCTGGTTCAAAGCCTTCAGAATGTCACGTTCTCAAGTGAGGCATTTACCCTCTACTTCCATGCTCGAAAGTTTCACTGAATTCTCATTTTTGACTCACGGTAGTGAAGTCATAGGGGTGGTGGGCATTTTCCTGTTTACAAAATCTTTTATGTCATGGGGTGAAGGACGTGATGAAGTCCACATCAAGCCTAGCAACAACGCGAGGTCAAAGCTTGTCGTTCAGCGGAGGCCCTCCTGAGGTGTATGACATCTTAAAGGTCAAACGCTCCAGCGGTTTGAGCACGCGCGGNATTAAATCAATTCAAGTATTTGCTGTTGTTTTTGTCGTATTTATTGCGGTGTTTCTGCCTTCAAACTTATTTATTTATTGCAAGTAATTCTTAGATATGTTTAACTTGTATCTCTTGTAAGGTTTTATGCGGAGGGCCCCTTTAAAATCAGCCAATAGCCTGAAGGATCTCCCTCCTTAATGAATTGAAATAAAACAAAATGAAATGAAAGCAAAACGAAATGGCCGACTGCTGGTTTCCGTCATCAGGCAAATTTGGTCTTCTGAAGGTCATAGCTCCATAATTTTACATCCGATTTTTAATGGTATGGTAGCAAACTTTACTTGAATATCTACAGAGCAGCATCACAAAAAAGTTTGGCGAGAATCTTTTGCCCTTTTGTTGCAATCTTTCTGCAAACGGGACACGATTTTCTTGGGACACCCTGTGGTTTACGAAAATTTGACTGATTCTTGGTGATTACATTATTTCAAGAAGGAAATCAAACATCTGATTGTGTGCTATCCGCTCCAGGATCCTAGAAAAAATTGAGATAACCGAAATGGGCCTATGATTTTTTACATCTTTGTTAGAACCTGACTTGAATATAGGAGTTATTCTTGCAAGTTTCCAAATATCTGGGAACAAACCGTTTTCTCATGATGAATTGAATATCATCGACAAAGGCTTTGACACAAGGTCTCCCACATCTTTGACAATAGCTGTGGGTACTATATCGGGGCCAGCTGCCTTTCCACTTTTTAGCTGTTTAATTGCATTCAATATGAAAAAATCGTCAACAGTTTTGAATTCCATTTTTCTGCACTGGCTTGATGTTTTGGAGACACTCGTCGTCTGGCTTAGAACTTAAAGACAATTTTCTTGGCGAAGTTTGGACCAACTGAAACGAAGTGCTGGTTCAAAGCCTTCAGAATGTCACGTTCTCAAGTGAGGCATTTACCCTCTACTTCCATGCTCGAAAGTTTCACTGAATTCTCATTTTTGTTTAATGCTTTGTAGATAGTTTTCCATGAATTAGTCCATGATAATAGTCCCTAATTGCATTACGCTACGCATCTCCCTTGTTACTTGATTACGTAATCGTTTGTAAGCAGACCACTTGTCAGGAGATTTCTCAGCTTCTTGTTTCAGCATGTCCCTTTCCATCATAAGATTTTTAAGAGAAACAGTGAACCAGGGAGATTAAAATCGAGGAGATTAAAACTTTTCACTGTGCTTTAATGGTTGAGATGCTTGCCCGGAAAGCAGGAAATCCGTGGTTCGATTCCCGGTGTTGGTAATGTTTCATCTTCTCAGTTTTTCTGATGATTGAAAATCTTTCTGTTCGGACGGAAGAAGCAGAAATTCTGGTTGCTCGCTAGCTGGTAGGTAGTAGGTACTTATACATGTGCATGTTTATATAATGAAAACTTACTATCCATCGATCATCTGATTTCCATACAAGTGGGTTGTTCACAAATGGGCCCATTCGTGTTCCATATGCAGGAAAACCAAATTTGCTACCCCCAAGTACGAAGGATTTTACGTAAACTTCACACTGAGCCGACTCATAATGTTTGATGCAAAAGTTGAACCAATTTTCACATTGACCATAACATTCGCCAAAGAATCCACCGTCACAACAACTTCCTGAATAGTCCTTATCGCTGCCATAGTAATTAGTAAATTGTAAATTAACCACGAATTCTCCAAGAACAACCTGCAAGATGAATTTACTAAATTTATCCAGTTTGTGAGATAATCAAAAAGCATGCAGTGATGCCAACTATGTCTTGAGGAAGGTACCAGCCGATTGCTCAAGGATAAATAGTGGTAAAATGGTAATATATTCAAAAATACGACATTGTACAAAATCTAAGAATATTACAAAGTCATGAAATCCTGGTAAAGGATACATTTTAGTCATCATTTAATCAAATTTACTAGAGCTTTTGCTTCCATTGCATACATGAATTTTTTATAAGAAACTAAGAATATTGCCAAGTGCTGGAAGATTTTTTAAATTATCCGATTTTGAGTACTCAGAGTTTCTTACGAGTTTCTTAGAGATTCCATAATAATTTTATTTCACTACCTGCGCCTCATGTAAACATTTCAAAATAATTTTTTGAAGCCTTTCCAATGTTTAGACATTACTCAAGTACCATACGAGTAATACTATACAATAAATAAGTGAAAGTAAAGTAAAAATATATCAAGGATTTCCTTTATCAAAGTAAATAGTTTCTTAACTTATATTCTCCCAGTATTGGAGCTTCTTAATTTTTTTGGCAATGTGAGAGTTGAGTTTCTTATGGGCAGTTTCTTATAAAACAAATACCTGTAGTTATTTATTGCTACTCAGTTATTCGGGCACGTGGAAATAAAAGCGTCAAAGCAAAATTACTCGAAATTTGATGCAGTGTTTACAATCACAAATGATGAAATAGCTTCATAGTACAAGAACCTGCATGCAGTCAGAAGGCCGTAATTTAATTTTAGATGCCAGAATTCAACAAGATTGTGAAAGCTCAAACTAGAGTCCCCGAAACGATTTGATATAAAAAGAACTCCAAATAGACGTAAACAAAGAAATGGCCCAAATCCTTACTGGTTGCCAGAGCCCGCTGAAATCATCCAATTTCGTGCTTATCAGTCAATGAGAATTCCACTTTCTAGCCCCTGGAGACAAAATCGGTCGTTTGGGGGGAATTTTTTAGTACCTTCACAAAAACTGAAATGGATGCAAAATTATCTCAGTTATTTGCAATTTTTTTGATAAATCAGCTGTGGGGATGTCCGTACAGAGTTATTTACATGTTCAGGCACATAGCTTGTTTGGGGCCGGAGCTGCGTTCATTTTCAAGGTCGAAGAATATTGACCTTTGTTAAAATATCAATAGAAATCGCTAGAAATAGATATACAGATAAGAATTTCAGCGATTATGCATTCTGATCTGAGCAATTAGCCACACTTCTTCACTGCTACTACATCTCAAAATTAGAGGCAATTTTTAATGATTTCTGGCAAAGATTGGGTCTAAGCTTTTCCTCGTTTAACCTATTTTAACAGTGGGGGGGGGGGGGGTTTCACCCCTTGCCGGATTTTATTAATAGCTTCCAAACGATGCTAGCTATAACGCTAAAACTTCTTGACTTTACCTAAACTTTAATTGGCAATCCGAAAATGAAAATTTCAATACCTATTCCTTGACCACGTGACCACCACATGCCCATATTTGGAGAATGATCACAAAGAAATTCTTTAAAATGGCTATACTTTCTTCCTTTGTTACTTAATCTCAACAATATATATACCATTCGATTCATCTCAGTGAGTACTTTCATTTGATATATAATCTACTATAAAAGCCACTACCCCCCAAACCTCCCAATGCTGGGGGACTTCCGTAACCATCTATATGATCAAAGGCCCCCCTAAACCCTAAACCCTAAACCCGCTCTCTCTTCCCATTCAAACCCACTGAAAAAAACCCATTGAAAAACCACACAAAACCAAAATGGAAGGCGCAAAAAAACAATTAAAAAGTTTAGTATGATCACAGTGTCAGACGAAAAGCTTTTTGAAGGAAAATGATTGTTCGTTATATAGTACTACCCCTACCCTACCCCCTGATACCCCATTACCCCTGACGAACCCCCACATCCGATGAGCAAACATACATACAATCAGTAGTAAGAAATACAAATATTGCAACAGTGGAATTGTGGGGCTACCGCCCAAAACCCCCCAAGATACACACTGATTCGAAATTTGTCAAACCCCATTGTTGCCGTGACAACTGGGAGGCGAGCTGCCAAAACACTCTATTCAGCGCAAATAATAACATTCAGTATGCAGGTACAACATGTTACACACTAGAATTGTGGGGCTGCCGCCCCAAAACCCCCCAAGAAACACACTGACTCGAAATTTTGTCACACATCTTTGTTGCCATGGTAACTGGGGGCGAGTTGCCCCCCAGACCCCCTGCCCCTACACCCTACATAGAGCAGATAATGACAATCAGTGTGCTGGTACAACATGTTACACAGTGAAATTATGGGGCTGCCGCCCCAAAACCCCCCAAGAGACACACTGACACAAAATTTTATGACGCCATCATGTTGCCATGACAACTAGGGGGCAAGCCCTTGATTCACCCAGCACTAACAACATACAACACAGCCTATATTCACTATAATGGATTTATGCCCTCTCATTTAAATTGCCCCCATGATGTCATCATTTGAGGGCAGATCCCAAAACTTCACAGAATATAGCCTGATCACCACTCTCTAAGGCTGCAACATAACCAACCTCAATTGGCA
Organism: Aurelia aurita complex sp. Pacific; assembly: GCA_004194395.1. NCBI lineage: Eukaryota > Metazoa > Cnidaria > Scyphozoa > Semaeostomeae > Ulmaridae > Aurelia > Aurelia aurita complex sp. Pacific. The sequence goes on along the minus strand of REGL01000373.1, from coordinate 126,598 downwards.
ACCTCCTTTTCGCGAATTTTGAATGAGGTCAGGTACCTGTTTTTGGGCAATTTTCACCCATTTATGACGTAATAGCTCCTGACCCCACTTTCCGATTTACCCCAGAAATGGCTCAAAGGACTCGTCTCGTCATTCCCTTCAATCTGATATACAACTGGGCAAATCCGTACGGTTGGATCAAAAGTTATGGTGGAACGAAACATTTAGGACCATTTAGGCCAATTTGTCAAATTTGTGCGCCATTTTGCCATCTTACGGCGTAATTTCTCAAAAATTTAATCACACAAAGTTCAATCCTTTGTGCATTCTAATACATAAATTTCGGACCGAAAAAAAGCTTTTAACCTCTTCTGCAGGTCTCATAAAATGAGAGGTAGGCTGATTTTGCTCAGACTACCCCTTCTCTATGACGTCATAAATCAAAAATCAAATATTCGAATATCAGTCGACAAAACTACTGCGCATGCATGAAAAGTCAAAATACGTCAAAAATCGGTGGTTATTGGCCCATTGTGACGTCATGACCACGCCGGATCGAATGTCACCATATACCAAAAAATCGGCAATGGTCAAGCGCATCTTTTACTAATTGGGTCCATATTTTTATCTCGTACCGTTCTAGTTCCTAGGGGCATCTGAAAATTGGTCATTTTCGCGCATATTTTGTGACGTCATAACGTTCGATTTGGCGGTTGAAATTTTTTGCAGAATTTAGTTCCAGCCTAGTGCCACTCGGTTCTGGGGTCCATTTATTTTTCACTGCCGAGACCTGAGTAGGCACCCCCTCGCGAAATCACCTACTACGATTTTTGCCTGTTTTTCCAACTTCAAAACTTCTGTTTCTGTCAGTTTTTAAAATTGCTAATATTGCCGGTGTCATTTGAAGAGGATTACCCTGGGTACCAGACTCTCTAAGATCAATTTTTATAGATGCTACCACAGTGGCTTGGCCAAGGTAAATTAAGTGACGGTATTGAAATGAGAGGGTCTGGAGGCGAAGGCCTCAGGAATTTTTTTGGGAGACGCCCTTTACTTTGGCTGAGAATGCATTTCCTAATATCATGCTTACCATTGTTGTCCAATAAAGTAGAGCACGAAGATAATTTTTGGAAACATCTTCCCAACATCATGCTTGCCATTAGTGGCAAGAAAAAATTTGAAGTTTTGTGACATTTATCCTATACATTGGAGCACGGGGAAAATGTTTGAAGATGCATCCTTTACTTTGGCATAGAATGCATCCCCTGATTCCATTTTTGCCAGTGCTAATAAAATGGAAGCTTTGACATTTATCAGAAAAGTCTTGCCCACCCTATGCCAAGCCATTTTCTCTTCGGTTTTAAAGGAATCTCGAGAACCCTCTTTCGAAAAAAGTGGTGGGGGCAATGACCCCCCATACACATGCCCCCCGTGGCCATGCCACTGTGCTGCCATGATGTTAATAATGATAAAATGATGTTACAGATGCTATTTTATAGAGTCTGGTACCCAGGGTAGAAGAGGAAGAAACTGCTCCCGAATTCCTACCCCATCTTGTGCTTGTCTGCCTTTTCAAGTTCTTTGACTCGTTACAAATTCTATTTTAGAAATTCTTTAATTGGAATATCATTGCACAGGAGTTTAGGAACTTATCAAATGCAAAACAAGACACCCTTTTTGAAATTATGGTTGATTTGGCACCCCTTAACACCGGCCCGCGCGGGCCCGTGCCTACTTTGAAGAAAGGCACCCTTTCCAGCGTTTTTTTACACGCGCATTTTTTTTTTTTTTTTTTTTTTATTCAATTTGAAAATTTACAAAAACTAGGTACTTAAGACCATACTTACACCTTACTTAA
>REGL01000373.1:89152-99825 GCA_004194395.1 Aurelia aurita complex sp. Pacific | reverse complement strand
GAATTCATCCAGATCAATCCAAAGTAGATGCAGTCAACAATGCCAAAACTCAACAAATGCAACAGAAGTAAGAAGTTTCCCAGGTCTAGTCAACTTTTCATCACACTTCATCAAATACTACGGCACACTTACAGAGCCACTGAGGAAACTAACTAGGAGAAACACTACATAATAGGAGCAAAGAACAACAAGCAAGTTTCACAAAGCTAACGGAAAGCCTAACAAAGGCAACACACCACGACTTATTACCAGCCAAACGCAGACACAAAAATCATCGTAGATGCATCACCAGTAGGATCGGGAGAAATCCTAACTCAAAAGCAAGAAGATGGACAATTCAAGCCAGTAGTGCATGCTTCACATGCATTAAAGGGGCTCCGTCGCCAAACAATAAACAAATCCGTAAATTTGCACGTGCCACCAATTATCCATTGTTCATCCATTGTTTTCTGCAATTTGTTTGGTGGCTTCACTTTCACGAGTAAGCGAGGAAGACAAAAGAAACCCGTGAAAATATTTCTAAATTTACCAACCTGTGTACAACGCAACCAGGACAAAAAGCTGCTTAAAGTTTCCTGAATTTTTTCAAAGAAATCTACTCTCCAGATGTTTGGGTATACAAGTTTGGATGCCGGTTGAAATATCTCCAGGGTTGGCGAAGTTATGGCCTCTCTAATTCACATATAAACCGATAAGGCACTGAAACCTAGGCAATGGTCTGGCCGCCGTGAGACAATGGTAATAATAATAGTGATTGTTGTAATAACAACCCAAAAACACTAAAATTTGCGATTTCAATCATTCTTGCTTTTGTCTTTCTGCTAACTTTTTCTTTTGTTCAAGCTCAATGCCCCTACAGTTTCTGTGTGAATTGATAAAGTCTGCAAAGTCTTGTTCACCAGATTTCGTAATACAATAGCAAAAGTTGCGTTTGACTGACACCTCAATTCAAAGTTAAAGCAATTAGCGACTGCAGACAAAGGGAATTCTCTCAAACCAGTGATTCAAAACAAACAAAGCCACACATTTTCCGAAGCTAGTAGTAACTCTCGCTTTTGGCAAGCGAAATGTGGTTTTTAAGAGAAGTTGCGAGGGTAAATCTAAGGCTCTGTCTGGCGGATTTTGTTAAGTTGATTAAAGGCATTGAGTCCAAATAAAGAGCTGAGCGTTAATGCTATCCTTAATTTTTGCTAACAAACCGCTTACGGCCCTTTGTTCTCGCATAATAGTGCTAAAGCCATTTGCAGTGTGGATGAAAGGATGCTTAATCCTTGCATTATCCTCAGGAATTTCTTTGGTTCGATTTCAAAAGCGATTAAATCCCAACTTTTGTTTTATGATTGAAAAGAAGTTGATATTGGTCATGAATGCGCTATTTATGCGGACTCAGTGCCTTTAACTCTATTTGTACTGGGGGGGGGGTCGTTTTTCGCCCCCCCTACCAGACTTTGCTGCATTACGCTAAAACAACAAGAGATATAACCACCAGTTTTGGTGACTTTTACTCAAATTTCATAGGCAATTAAATTCGGAACATTTCATTGTTCTACCTCTGATCATGTGACCACAGTAATACCATATTTGGAGAGTAGTCAACAAAAAATGCTTTAAATGTCCGTAGTTTTCGTGTCGTTTGCCTGATCGATCTCAAACATGCACCATTCGATTGCATTTGATGAGTACTTTCATTTGATATATAATTGTTTCATATTTATGACTTCATTTACCTAATAAATAACTGTAAAATATAAATTTTTTTTAGTCTAAATTGCTTCATCTTATTAATTTGATTCATTTTGAGTCTATATTTACCAGATAAAAGGACATGACTGGCAAAAACCTGCGATGAAAGTAAATGCATGCAACAAAAGGCTAATTTGTGGCTAATTGTGCTAAAAATAGAAACTATACAAATTTCAAAAGTATGTATTTTTGAACTATGACATGTTTGTTACTATTTGAAACAAATTTGGAGAAAATCGGCTGAGTGGTTGATTAAATAGAATTTTTCTGGTTAAGAAGGCAAAAATGTGCCAATTTTCGTCAGTTTTTCGGTTGCCTAGCAACGAATCATGTGACTTATTAATTTTCATCGTTATATTTGAATAGCTAATTGTCTAAAAAACAATAGGGGTAAGTCTTATTGTTATATCTTTTGTAGTTTTGGAGAAAAAGACGGGGGCAAAAAACGCCCCCCCCCCAGTACAAAATACCTAAAAAATCGCCCAGTACAAATAGGGTTAAGGAGGTGTTTTGTAATCGTTTCACTTGAGCCCTGAATAAGCGACAATTACAATGCCTTCTGCTCAGCCTCTAAGACTGCGTCCACACGATGCCGGCACATTTTGAAAACGGTGAAAAATGTGACGGATAGACCTCCCGTTCACACAAAAACGGCACATTTTTCACCAGCAGATTTTGAAATCGGTAGACTTTGAAAACAGAACTTTAATCGGGTTTAAAAAACGGAATCGTGTGAATACTCGAGAATGATGAAAACAAAACATTTTTCAACGCTTTTGAAACGAGGCTGATTGGCTTTGGTGCGAAAATCCAGCCTCGTTCACGTAAAGCTTGCAAGAGTTTAATGCCGTCACATTTTCTGCCATTTTCGACATTTTGCCGGTATCGTGTGAACGCAGTATAAATCGAATAAACAAAATCTACCAGACAGAACTTTATATTCACCCTTCTTCTTTCGTTACTTCTTTGTTTCATTTTTATTATCTATTCCCGAATACCCTTTCAGCTTATAAAAATTGTCATAAATGCTCAATACGAATGTTCTATCAAGTGAAAATAATATTATCAAAAATAAAAAGCAATACAGTAAAACAAGGTTGCAGCTGATCTTCAAAAGATCCGTATTGCAGTTAGATTCAGCTCCTCTAATGTTTTTGAGATGTTTTTCAAATTGTTGCAGCGTACCGGGTATCCCAAAAGAAACATATACAGATTTGATTGACTTCAACGATGTGAATGTAGCCTCAATCAATGTCTAATTACTCTAAAAATGTTCATCGATAGTTAACTTGAACATAGGTATCTCGTTTGTTGATATTGGTGCTGTGAGAGCAGACATGTTAATCTTGAAAGCTCCAATTTGCCTCTTCCTGCATACCAGAGCTTTAGCCTTTTGGCCTAAGCAAATTGTTAAGGCACATCATACAAATTACCAATGCCAACAAAGAAGGTATCTTTGTTCAAGTTAACCATCAAGGAACATTTTGAGAGTAATTAGCCATTGATTAAAGCTAAATTTACATGGCTGGAATCAACCAAATCTGCATACTTTTTGGGACATCCGGTAGAGAGTTCCCTGATGGTGGTAGGGATGTCGTTCAAAGCTTTTAAACCCAAGTAGTGAAAGATTTTTTTCGAGTGCTCAAGGTTTTACCTCAGAATTTGAATATCCATGCAGTTTCTTGTTCTGTAATTTGAGAAAGGATGTCTTATTTTATTCATATGCCAAAGGCTTGCAGGGCAAGTCTCATTCATCGTCTTATAGGTCATCACCGATCGATCAAAATTCACTAGTTGCTCAACCGTCAACCAGTTACTTGTTCACCTTTTTTTTTGCCTTCTCGATATTAGAATGGGCTCTTTATTGAAGACATTGACAGGCTTCTACTTTGGTATTGAAGAGAGACCCTCATACGATGTTTGCATATCTTAAGTGACTCTCCGCAAGAGCAAAGTCGATGTTAATCACATGGGATTGTGGAACGATTTTCATTAGCTTTTTCAGAGACCATAGTCCACCAGAGACTTTCCCTTTAACTTGCCTGAACTGTTCGCTCTAATTCAATCCCTCATCAACAATTATACCTAGCGATTTTGTCTCCTTTACCCACTTAATTTCGGAGCAATTCAATGNACCGTCAACCAGTTACTTGTTCACCGATCTTTTATTTTTGCCTTCTCGATATTAGAATGGGCTCTTTATTGAAGACATTGACAGGCTTCTACTTTGGTAATGAAGAGAGACCCTCATACGATGTTTGCATATCTTAAGTGACTCTCCGCAAGAGCAAAGTAGATGTTAATCACATGGGATTGTGGAACGATTTTCATTAGCTTTTTCAGAGACCATAGTCCACCAGAGACTTTCCCTTTAACTTTCCTGAACTGTTCGCTCTAATTGAATCCCTCATCAACAATTATACCTAGTGATTTTGTCTCCTTTACCCACTTAATTTCGGAGCAATTCAATGTAAGTGGCCTATGGCATGATATCTTGTTTATTTTTCATGGGTGCCCATTTATCATGTGTTTGGTATGTGTGGATCAATGCTTAGTTTGGTTGTTAATTCTCATCCATTCCGAAACATTTCTCATTTCTTTCTGTGCGTTTTCTAGGAGCTCTTCTATGTTATTCGATGTTAAAGTAACGCGAGTGTCGTTTTTGCACATACCCGCTTTAAGCAAGCCAAAGGCAACTTTCAAAATAATTAAAAATTGAAGATGAAGAAGGGCGGGCCCAGACAAGATTCTTGTGGAATACCGCATGTAAGAAGCTTTAACTGGACTTTTTGTTACCTAAAGAGCAGGACTGTCTCCTATCACTCAAGTAAGCGGCAAACCAGCCAGCTGCAGTACCTCTTACACCAATGGTTTTCAGTTTTTTAATCATTATTTTTCTATCGACAATATAAAAGGCTTTCTTCAGGTTAAGAAACAACGACAAATTCAATTGGTTTTTGTCATTGTTTCCGTACCAGTCATCCGTACAGTTTGTCAAGGATGTTGTCGTGGAATGCAATTTACGAAAAGAAGATTGACTCGGTGTCAGGATGTTGTTTGCTCTAAAGAAATCGTAAAGCTGATCGTGTACGATTTTTTCAAATGTCCTTCCAAAGACGGAAATGATTGAGATGGGCCTATAATTGTTTGCATCACTTTCATTACCCAATCTTGATATTGGAGTCACCCTTGCCAATTTCCAAAGAATCTGGAAACATTCCTAATTCCATGGAAGAGTTACTAATCATCACTAATGGTTTACAGATAATCTGCGACATCTTTGATAAGCGTTAGAGATCTTGTTAGGAAAAGTTGATCTTTCACTTTTTAGACTTTTGATGACGTCCAGAACAGTGGCATCACTGACTGGTCTAAAAATGTAATCATTTTTGGCTTTTAAAGTGACAAAGGGATTCATCATCCGGTCACGCCTCAATTTTGATCCCTTGATACAAACCTCACATATAAGCACATATAAGCACATAACTTCTCTTAACCCTATTGTACCCGGGGGGGCGGAATGCCCCCCCCCCCAACCAAACTCTTGATTATAAAACCGAGAGGAAATAAACAAATGAGCTGAAACATAGCTGACTTTTCCTAATTTTTAATTGGCAATTAAATTTTAGACTTTTTATTGTCGTAATTTAAGTCACGTGACCAGTAGATGCCCATATTTGGAAAGTAGTCACAAAGAAAATCACAAAAACAGTCATAATTCCTTTGTCTTAGCCTTGATGACGTTGTGATTGGTACCAAACGATTCCCCTACAAAGTACTTTCGTTTGATATATACATTATTCATATTTGCTGACATCAGCAAATTAGAGATTCTATGACGTCATGCAAATTGATGACGTCATATCTCTAATAAAGAAAGACAAAATTTTTAAATTTTGATATAAATCGATGGATAAACATATTATCTTCATTTCTAAATAGTTTATTGAGGTTTTCATCCATTTTATTTGAATTAATTAGCACTTTTTGTGTTTTCAATACTGAAGCTTATATCTGAAATGGTCCCACTGTTTGGTCGCTTGGCAACGAACCACGTGACCAATTAGCATTAAAATCTATAATTAGACTCCTAATAGATGTATATACTGTTGTGCAAAGTTACAATGTTACAATGGCATACTATTTATGGTTTTGGAGATCATTAGGGGGGCTTTTCTGCCCCCTCCCTGGGCAGTGGTCTGACCCAAGGAGCCCGGGTAGAATAGGGTTAAAAAACAACTTTTCGCCTGCACTCTGCCCAACTACTTTGTCTAGTTTCGCCTGCACTCTGCCCAACTAGAGAGTCTGCCCAACTAGTTTCAGGAAAACTTTTGCGGCTTTGCTTGTTTTGAATTAGTTTTTGAGAGAATTTTCTTTGTCTGCAGACGCTTATCGCTTTGAATTGAAGTGTCAATCAAACGCAACTGTTGCTANATATAATGTTGTGCAAAATTACAATGGCATACTATTTATGGTTTTGGAGATAATTAGGGGGGCTTTTCTGTCCCCTCCCCGGGCAGTGGTCTGACCCAAGGAGCCCGGGTAGAATAGGGTTAAAAAACAAATTTTCGCCTGTACTCTGCCCAACTACTTTGTCTAGTTTCGCCTGCACTCTGCCCATCTAGAGAGTCTGCCCAACTAGTTTCAGGAAAACTTTTGCGGCTTTGCTTGTTTTGAATTAGTTTCTGAGAGAATTTTCTTTGTCTGCAGACGCTTATCGCTTTGAATTGAAGTGTCGGTCAAACGCAACTGTTGCTGTTGTATTACAAAATCTGCCCGTGTTCATTCCTGGCACAAATGTGCTTGTTACAAAATAAGTTATGAAATTCAGAATAGGTTTTATCAAGAGGTTCTATCACCTGATTTGAAGTGGCGTTAATAAGCCTTAACAAGCCTTCACCAATTTTGTCTATTGGAGAGGCAATAACTCCTCCAAACCCAGAGATAAATTAAAGGCAATCTGTCCCCTTTGATGAATGAAAATAAAATCGATAAAGATCTCTATGGTATATTTCAGAAGTTGGTGTTAATTCGCTTTATCCAAAGAAATCAGGGTCATAGAGACTCAGTCATGCATGAATTTAGCTGATAAGCTGATAAGTAAATAAGGTAAATGAAGCAGTAACCAAGGTCAGAACAATAGGGGGCATATTGCTTTTAACCGGCATCAAAAGTTGTATACCAAAACATCTGGACAGCAGATTTCTTTAAAGAAATTCAGGAAATTTCAAGCAGCTTTTATCCTGGCTGCGCATTATGAGGGCATAGGTAAATTTAGAGAAGTCTTCACGGGTTTCATTTCGTTGCTTCTCTTATTAGCCGTCTGTTTTGAATGTAAGACTTTCATTTTGAAATCATACATTGTAATTATTTTAATAGTAGCTAGAGGAGCATCGCCCGAAATGGTCAACTAACGTTTTTCATCATATCTGAGCGCGTTTTAAATCGCTGATACAGTGCAATCAACTTGCAATTGAAGTGTTTCTTTGTTGTGAAAAAGAAGACGCAGATGATAGTCTTACGAAAGTGCAAACTCTATTGACAAAAAGGTTCGCAATTGCATAATTGCATTTATGGATTAAAGATTGCTGGCAAGATTGAACGAAGGAAATCTGGCTGCTACTGAGGCTCTTTTCCCATTTATCTTTCCTGTGTAGCGGCACTAAACAGTCGTCTTCGAGGAATTCGTGGAACAGATAATGCCGAGAAAGCAGAAAACTAGGTATTATTGCAGGGATGGTTCTCGGTGACATTCTTGAATATACTCTAGAGCTAATTATAAAGCAGAGGAGACGATTCCATTGCCGGAATTTCATGATTCAAGCTGAATTGCCAACGACCAACCTTAGTCCTTATGGTGCATGGTAAATATTCAACAAGTGCACAGTTCATATTTTAAGGTGAAGTTGCGGTTTTTAGGTGAAGGTGAAGTTGCGGTTTTTAGCACCAAGCGCTGGGATCACAGAAGTAGCTAAGCGCTAATCGAGTTTGCGAGCCCTTGTCATGAGGCTCAAGTGTTAGGGCACTACCGGATATTGAACCCTGTCTGCTTGACTGTTCTGGCTGGAAAGTAAGAGGATTATACCACTGCGCCATAACACCTGTGCCACAGTGTTTAAAGCAGTCCCGTTTACGATGACAGTCTCTTACTGAAAATATTGTTTTGGTAACATTTAGGGCTAGACAATTCAACAGCATCAGCATTTATCAGGTCAGGAGCCTTTGGGTATGGCATAAGAGACGAGTCCGTTAAAGTTATCTTGATAACTATTGTAAAGGCACCGAATCTTGTACCCGATACTAAAAGTAGCAAAAGGGGACATTTTTCTGAAGGGGTCTACACCTCACCATTTTTGGATTATCAAACTGTTTCGATCACAATTTGCAGCAATGTTATAATAACCAGGCTTGGAACCTATTACCCCAGTCTAAAAATAGAATTCAGGGGCTTTGATCATAGTGGTCTGCATCCTTTCTTTTTCAGTGTATTTTACTGTGTGTCCTTATCAAGTTCTATGATAATATTTCATGCTAATATCATAATTTGCAGCAATGTTATGATAACAACCACCGTGAAGGCCTGGAAACTAGTACCCCAGTCTAAAAAAAGCATTAGGAGGCATTTTTTCGAAGGGGTCTGTATCCCATCTTTTTCAGCGTATCAAACTGTGTATCCCTACCAAGTTTCATGCTAATATCATAATTTGCAGCAATGTTATGATAACAACCACCATGAAGGCCTGGAAACTAGTACCCCAGTCTAAAAAAAGCATTAGGAGGCATTTTTTCGAAGGGGTCTGTATTCCATCTTTTTCAGCGTATCAAACTGTGTATCCCTACCAAGTTTCATTCTAACATCACAATTTGCAGCAATGTTATAATAATAAAAACTGTGACGGCCTGGAACCTAGTACCCCAGTCTAAAAATAGCTTTGGGGGGCATTTTTTCCAAGGGATCTGCATCCTATCTTTTTCGGCATATCGAACTGTGTATCCTATCCAAGTTTCATGCTTCTGTCACAATTTGCACAATTCAGCAATATTTTGGTTCTAACAGCCCTGACTATGTTGTGTTCGAACTAGTGAGACAATACAAAGGGAAAGTGCTCCAGCCCAAACTGACATACCTATGAATTATTGGCGTTTTTGAACTGCAGATTCGGAATCTACATGCTTGATTTAATACAAATCAATTGATAATGGTTTTGAAAATTTGTCAGTTATGACGACATGTCATCGATGACGTCATAGAATATTTTTCGAATTTAAAGAAAATGAAAAACTGTACATTATTCAAAAGCTCTTTAAAAACGATCATTTCAACTATGCAAATACACAGTCAATATAACGTATTTGTCAACAATTATTGAAGTATTTAGGCGTCTCCGTCCCAAAATGACAAAAGGCCATGCCCGGGGGGGGGGGGTACTTGATTTACGAAAATACGGGGATGTGCCGCTGGAAAATCTGAAAAGGCACCCTGTCCCGGAGTAAAATTCCCAAAAATGATACCTTGTGCCCCGGAGTAAAACTTTAAAAACGATACCCTGTTCTTGGGTTTCTTCATACAAAATTGTAGGCTGCCCTGGGAATCTGATAGAAATTTGATAGAAATCTATAAGAAAATGCGGAAATGTTGCCTCCAAACGATTTAAATCATATTCGCGGAGTGCAAATGGCTTACAACGATGATACGTTGTCAATTATACAAAATATGGACCCTGTCATGGAGCCGACCATACAAAAGTGAAACCCTGTCAAGGAGTAGGAATCCTGAAAATGATACCCTGTTCGGCGGCACGTCCCCGTACGGAAAAAAATATATGAATACCCCACCCCCCCCCTAGAGGCCCTGGTGACGAGGTTGGTATTTAGGGATATTAAGCCCTACCATGATGTCATCGATCACGTGACATTCGAAACTTTACAAAAATGGCGCATTGTCTTGAATGAATCCTAATCACCTAAACAACAAAAACCTTATAAACTTCGTTAGCTTATTTCTACCGTCTATTACAGCATACACCTCCCCAGCTCGTGAGCAGCTTCGATTCCGAGGCGGTTGTCTTGACCACTCAGTCGAACAATGTGTGGACAAAGTCGGCAAATGTTCTGCACGATGTTTTTCCTTCGATTTCATGGACACGCATAGTTTCTTTGCAAGCGTTTGCCACCGTTACGACGTTTTTCCTTACAATTTTTGATGAGAAAGATTTTTCGGATTTTTCTGGGATTTCTAAGATTTTTGCAGATTTGTTGAAAATTTTCAAGACTTTAAAGATTTTTTGGGAATTTTTGAGATTTTGTTCCACGGTGTATGAGATTTTTGGAGTGATCTGCCCCTCGGCTGAAGCAGTAGGTCAGATCCTTGAATCTGGTCATTAACCCTATTGTACCTGGGGGCAGAGGCGTACGCAGCACCTTAGGAGTGAGGGGGTCTGGGGCGTAGCCCCAGAAAAATTTTTATGACCACGCCCTTCAGACACTCAAAAAATGAGGGAAACGCCCTTTACTTACATTTTGCATCGTAAACATGACTGCAATGAACACAAAATAGGCTGGCTGTTTTGTTCAATTTGCATTGAGAATTTGTACCTAGCATATCAAGTACGAATTACAAAATCGCTTTTCTTCTTTACTGTAAAATTGATTTGGCTCCAGTTGTTGTTATGATATTCAGGAAAGGCCTCTTGTCGCCACTTCATCGTTGTTTGGTCAGTAAATGGCATCTTTTGCAAGAATCTTTTGAAAACAGGAAAATTTTGAAAACAGACATTCTACTTTGGCTTAGAATGCCTCTCCCGACATCGTTCAAGCATTTCTTAGAAACCCAAAACATTGCTCCACCAAACCTTAGACAAAACCATTCTCTCCTTGCTGTTCAAGAATCTCGAAGACCACCGCCTGACAGATCTGCCTGACCCCCCCCC
>REGL01000373.1:73201-83840 GCA_004194395.1 Aurelia aurita complex sp. Pacific | reverse complement strand
CTATTGAAGCTACAGCTCGGAAACAAACCTACATTGAGCTACGGTTGCCGTTCTGAGTTCATAGCCCTTGATCGGATGTTTACAGAAACATAACAGCAGTAACTGCAATGCAGTTTTTCTTTATTTTCAGACATTCAGCTTCAATAGATTCCTTTTTTTGATGCGAAGTTGTTAGCTTTCTAATTGTAGAACTAAGCAATTCCTTTCTTGTTCTGTACTCCAAATTTAGGCCACCAGGGATATAGAACTTATTCATTTTGAATGTTAGTTTTAACGAAGAAAGATATTTCCAAGGCATACAACAGAAGATGATCTCTTAGGTCTTTTGAATAAAATGCAAATGGTAAGATGCAGGAAACAATTACTACTTTTTCGGGTATAAAGTGATGTTCTGGCTGGCATTGCCATTCTGGTTGCGTAGACTCTCTATCTAATATTTCAGAGTAATGAACAGAATTTTGAGACAGAACAGAATTTTGAGACATCAAAACAAACAATGTAAATTTTGCATTTGTATAAGAAAACTGGGTCAAATTTACAAAAATTGTCATGCAAAATATACATACCTGCATCGATAATTTCAAATTGGAAATAGAAACTGGCTAATTATCATAATTACATCGAAAAGGGAAATACAATAATCAATAAATAACTGACAGAATTAGCAAAGCCGCCTCATAATTTATGTCAAGTGAGATTTGCGATTAAGCGAAATAGATCATGCAAACATGCAAATTACTTTAAAACATCAACTTTCACACCTGACATCTACTTTGAGAAGACATTAGATACTACGAAATATAAGTTTGCCACAATATTAATTGTTCATATCTGTAATAATCATATTTGAATATCTTTGCAGTACCAGACTGCTATGGATATATTGCTAGACGTATTAGTGGAAGAACACAAGAACTGAAAAGAACTGAGAACTAAAAAGAACTGAAAACTGAAAATTTCTCCCAAAAATGGAGCAGATGGAGTGCCTTTCTAGCAGCTAAGACGACAAATTTGATACAATGCAAATAAATGCATGGTTAAATCTAATGACCCAATGTCAACCATGATCCTTTGTGCGCAGAATAAAGAGCAAGACAAAGATAATTTAGGCCAAAAACGACTTTTAGATAACAGGAAGGTCGACTTTCATGCCAAAAAGGATGTTGGTTAGCTATGGGTCTTTAATTGCCTTACATGTGCAACGTTTCATGTAAACATTCTGCTCCATTCATAAGATTATAAACAGCGTCACATCAGAGAAGAATCAATTCTTTTTGTTTTTTTGTTGCTACTTACGAAGGTTATACTGCGTGATCTCAAATTGAAAACGAATATCATTATCGAATCGATATTCTCCAAAACTTGTATGAACAAATTCGACAAAAAATGATTTGAATCTAGAAAATAGAAATCAAATGTCCTGTAATAATAAAAAAAACATTAAGTAGTAGGGAAGCAAAAGAAAGATGAAAATAACACATTGGAAAACGTCACTAAAAGCAAAATTTGGACTTAATTCAAAGTAAATTGACAAAAGAGTTGTTTGCAAAATGGTTGATGAATTGTCTGTCCGGCAGGAACTGACTTTATAAAGTATTTCGTTAAAATCAAGTCATATACGTAATACAACTAGTATGACCACATTATCCAACATGAACGATAACCTAGTTGATACTATGCGTTTCCAACGGATCAACCACTTTGCAAACTGATTCTACATTTGTCATCATTTAAAAATCATCCTAGGGGACGAACAGGTGTGGCACCCTTCATTAAAGAAATTAATTGGTACAATGTCTATAAAGATAGATAAAAATTCGTTCAAATGGAAATCAATTCGTCAATTCGGTAAATATCTATTTCATGTATTTTAATTAATAATCAAATTAGGTTTCTACTAGACTTATGATCTGGAGTCCCTTGTTTGCCTGTGCTCTTTGACTTCAAGATGGCGCTTCGGTCAACAGAGACTCATAGTATTACTCTGAAAAACCTGACCCTATTTTAGCGTCACTCCATAATGACCCTTCAGTTACGTTCATCTCATTGATTTGAATTGTTGTTGTTGTTGTCGCTGCACTGAGGGCCTTATAACCCTAGAGCTATAGAACTGGACAAAATATCTATCTGCGACAAGTTCTTGTCCCAACGTTGTGTGCTAACAAAGAATCTAAATCGAACGATATTTTAATACGTTTTTTGGAAATTTCGAATGTCTGCAATATTGAGAGAAGCTCCAACGCAGCTTAATCTAGACTTTAGCTAACAGGTGTCCCAACAATTTGATTTGGTGTACTCCAGCGAAGTGAATTTAGCTTTAATCAATGGCTAATCACCCTCAAAATTTTTCTCGATAGTTAACTTGAACATAAATACGTCGCTTGTTGGTATTGGTGCTTTGAGAGCTGAAATATCAATATTGAAAGCTCAAATTTCTGTCCATTTGCAAACCAGAGCTTTGGCCTTTTTGCCTAAGCAAATTCCTGAAGCACATCGAAATTTAGAACTGAAATTAATGAAAAATTAAGAAACGTCCCAATGGATGACAGTGGGTGACTTCTGGAATACAGAATGACACAAGATTTGCTATTGTTCAATTTTGTTCAAGGCTATCGTTGATATACACGCTGTGTCTTAAGAAATTGCTCAGGCCAAAAGGCTAAAGCTCTGGTTTGCAGGAAGAGGCAAATTTGAGCTTTCAAGATTAACATATCTACTCTCAAAGCAAAAATACCGACAAACGAGGTATCTATGTTCAAATTAACTATCGAGGAATATCTTGACTGTGAATTCACAGCGTTAGAATCAACCAAATCCGTATACATTTTTTGTGACACCCGGTAGAAGGTTTATTGTATGGGCAATACAGGAGCTATTTTGTTTCTACAAGTGTATGGTCATGAGTTGTAAATGCAGTTGTAGCGTTATCAATTCAGGTAGAAAGCAGAACTACGACATGTAATTGAGTCTCACTCTAGTAAGGCCCGCAAACTCTCAGTTTCCTACAAAATCAATCAGATTGCAAGATTTGGGAAAGAACAATAAGTTTCGAACTCTCTATTCGATTGCCGCAATTTGTTAGATTCGAAGGAAGTTTCTGCGGCAGATGGTTGAAGATTTCTCGGGTATGTTTTGGTTTTAAAAACAAGTCGTAGCGTGAAAAGGTTTTCTTTTGCACTCACCAGGTAAAGTGGATATTGTTCTTCACAGGTATACCAGGTTTGGCTAATTAAGGTGATTCTACTTCCCGCACTGATGAGCACGCACAGAAAGCCAATTTTCAGAATGGGCCCCTCCAGAAACGTCCAATCAGTCTATCGAAATTCCGCAAAAAGTATGGTACTGTTCATATTCTTGGCAATCGAAGGTTGTATTAAACATAATTGTTTGTTTCTACAGCTTTGGAGAAGGCTCATTTCAAATATTGTTCTGGTTTCAGAGGAACTTCATTTTCCACTCCGCTAATCTAAAATTTTGAGCAAGATTTTTCACCGCTCTCACTATATGTTCACGGACACACATGCTAAATTTGAAGTAAAAAGCTTGGCCAGTTTTTCCGCAATAACATTGTAAAATTTGGTAGCCTACTCGACTACAAACACTAGATAAACTGGTCAGTCGATCATGGATCGGTAAATGCGATCGAACAGCCATGTACTATCGCTCAACTGCGTAGATGCGAGCTCTATGATTGTGATAAAAACATCTCATTTCGATTTGCATTTGTAAATTTTCACTTCCTGGAAATGCTTCAATTGTTCCAGGAAGGTGCTTTTGCTTTACAAATTTCGTACAAAATTCGTACAAAATAAAGGTGTTCGCAATGCTCCATGATTTGCGAATCCGTAATCGACTGACCAATTTTTTTAGTGTTTTTCGTCGAATAGGCTACCAAATTTTAGAATTTTATTGCGGAAAAACTGGCCAAACTTTTGACTTCCAAATTGAAAACAATTTAGTTTAATACATTTTTCGATTTCCAAGAATATGAATAATAGCACAATTTTTACTGAATGTCGATAGACTNGCCTAAGCAAATTCCTGAAGCACATCGAAATTTAGAACTGAAATTAATGAAAAATTAAGAAACTTCCCAATGGATGACAGTGGGTGACTTCTGGAATACAGAATGACACAAGATTCACTATTGTTCAATTTTGTTCAAGACTATCGTTGATTTACACGCTGTGTCTTAAGAAATTGCTCAGGCCAAAAGGCTAAAGCTCTGGTTTGCAGGAAGAGGCAAATTTGAGCTTTCAAGATTAACATGTCTACTCTCAAAGCAAAAATACCGACAAACAAGGTATCTATGTTCAAATTAACTATCGAGGAACATCTTGACAGTGAATTCACAGCGCTAGAATCAACCAAATCCGTATGCATTTTTTTGTGGCACCCGGTAGAAGGTTTATTGTATGGGCAATACAGGAGCTATTTTGTTTCTACAAGTGTATGGTCATGAGTTGTAAATGCAGTTGTAGCGTTATCAATTCAGGTAAAAAGCAGAACTACGACATGTAATTAAGTCTCACTCTAGTAAGGCCCGCAAACTCTCAGTTTCCTACAAAATCAATCAGATTGCAAGATTTGGGAAAGAACAATAAGTTTCGAACTCTCTATTCGATTGCCGCAATTTGTTAGATTCGAAGGAAGTTTCTGCGGCAGATGGTTGAAGATTTCTCGGGTATGTTTTGGTCTTAAAAACAAGTCGTAGCGTGAAAAGGTTTTCTTTTGCACTCACCAGGTAAAGTGGATATTGTTCTTCACAGGTATACCAGGTTTGGCTAATTAAGGTGATTCTACTTCCCGCTCTGATGAGCACGCACAGAAAGCCAATTTTCAGAATGGGCCCCTCCAGAAACGTCCAATCAGTCTATCGAAATTCCGCAAAAAGTATGGTACTGTTCATATTCTTGGCAATCGAAGGTTGTATTAAACATAATTGTTTGTTTCTACAGCTTTGGAGAAGGCTCATTTCAAATATTGTTCTGGTTTCAGAGGAACTTCATTTTCCACTCCGCTAATCTAAAATTTTGAGCAAGATTTTTCACCGCTCTCACTATATGTTCACGGACACACATGCTAAATTTGAAGTAAAAAGCTTGGCCAGTTTTTCCGCAATAACATTGTAAAATTTGGTAGCCTACTCGACTACAAACACTAGATAAACTGGTCAGTCGATCATGGATCGGTAAATGCGATCGAACAGCCATGTACTATCGCTCAACTGCGTAGATGCGAGCTCTATGATTGTGATAAAAACATCTCATTTCGATTTGCATTTGTAAATTTTCACTTCCTGGAAATGCTTCAATTGTTCCAGGAAGGTGCTTTTGCTTTACAAATTTCGTACAAAATTCGTACAAAATAAAGGTGTTCGCAATGCTCCATGATTTGCGAATCCGTAATCGACTGACCAATTTTTTTAGTGTTTTTCGTCGAATAGGCTACCAAATTTTAGAATTTTATTGCGGAAAAACTGGCCAAACTTTTGACTTCCAAATTGAAAACAATTTAGTTTAATACATTTTTCTNAATAATGGCGTTTGATTATGAGTCGTAGTTAGGAGCGTCCGGCAGTAATTCAATAGCGATAACTACGACCATATCATCAGTCTATACGAGCTCTATGATTGTGATAAAAACATATCATTTCGATTTGCATTTGTAAATTTTCACTTCCTGGAAATGCTTCAATTGTTCCAGGAAGGTGATTTTGCTTTAAAAATTTCTAACAAAATTCGTACAAAATAAAGGTGTCCGCATTGCTCCATGATTTGCGAATCCGTAATCGACTGACCAATTTTTTTAGTGTTTTTCGTCGAATAGGCTACCAAATTTTAGAATTTTATTGCGGAAAAACTGGCCAAACTTTTGACTTCCAAATTGAAAACAATTTAGTTTAATACATTTTTCGATTTCCAAGAATATGAATAATAGCACAATTTTTACTGAATGTCGATAGACTGATTGGTTCCAGAGCAATTAATAAGTTTTGAAGGGGCAAATTTCTGAAAACTGGCTTTCCGTGCTCATCAGAGTGGAAAGCAGAGTCACCTTAAGTGTCTGCTTAACGTGGCTTTATTGATTGATTACAGTCATTCCCTTTTGAGGAATGACCGTTGAACAAAGCTGAAGCAGTCGTTTGATTCAGATTCGATCGATAGAATGCAGAAAATAGGGTCAGCTTTCTCACAGTTTCATTATGAGTGCCTGTTGTGCAAGATTTATCGCAGGGATACAAGGGATTCATCGTTAAAGTCTAGCTGTCTACCTCAAGACTAAGATTTGTCTGTCCGAAACTGTGCGACGGATTTTTGAACATCAACTCTCCACATTTAAAGGTTACTTGCTCTCCATCCATGTTCGAATAGCCAACAGCTGAAAAAAAATTTCACTGGTCATTGTTCAGTGACAACTATATCATTTTAATGGGGATAAGAATTAAATCTTATACTATCCCAGTTAATACGCGGAAGATGCTGCGAGCGTTTGTTTATAAAAGGTGTTCCACAACCTTGATTACGATTCGTTTTGTTTATGATATGGGTAGCTACAGGTGTCATTCAATTATCAGCAGATTGCTTTATTCATTATCTAATAATTTAGCACGCTGCATGCATCGCGTCTTGTTGTCGTTTGAAACGAAAACTGTTTTCAGCAATCAGTCTTTGTGCTCGGTGCGGTGATTCGTAAATTTGTTCGTTGTTACGTGCGTAAAAAAACGCGTATCACTCAATTCCCAAAAGATTGTTTATTCATTTTTCGAATTATTTGAAACACTGCCTGCCTCACATTTGGTTGGTTCACAAAAAGAATACTTTTATTAGCAGCGTAGAAATAGGTTGACCAACAAAGCAGTCAATCTTTCGCAGTATGCGTTTCGTAGACAATAGGTTTGGAAATCTTTTGATTTGGTTTCGCATTCAGTTGAAAAGCCAAAATTGTGACACGTTGCCTTCGCATTTGGACGCAGAAAGCAAAACAAAAATGTGTGGTAAAGATCTGGCATTTCGTTGGGTTTTTGCGATTTATTTCACCCGCCCCTGTTGTTCTACGAAACTTTATCTGGTCGAATCACCACATATGAGGTCAACAACCTACTACTCGAGGATCCAACACAACTGGAAGCTATCACAATAACATTCTCCTTAGTCTAGGTCATTCTAATATTGAATATCAAAGCACATGTGGAATATATAACACCTGAACTAAACAGTGCCTCTTTATTTACGCATTTGTTCCTCTGGAGGTAAATTTAACAATTTCATATCAAAATTGGTAACACCTAGTTTCAATGGTTAGATGTTAATTCCAATTTATACAATCCCCTATGCATTTCTTTTCATTATTCATATAAACTGTCTACAATAAATCTTACCTTCCACCGGATGAGTAAAAAAAAGATCCGGCGTTTGAGATGCTACTGCTCCCTAAATATATAAGCAATGATATTTTGCAATATCTGATCGAATAGCTACCGGTGTCCAAATTAAAAAGTACTCTCGTTGAAAAATTACAAAAATGATCTTCAAATTTCTCTTCTTGGCAAGTAGTTTAAAGACCAAAATGTTTTCCCAGGGATATGATCTCGCAATTGGTTTTAAATTTAACAAATTTTAAGTCCTTTTGCTTGGGCGGCACGTTAGTATTCGTGAATCAATATGAAATGAATTTGAAACAACGCGATGATCTAGCAGCTCTCCTGTTTATCTTCCAGACAGTTCAATGCCAAACCATCCAAATGTTCGGTTGTGCTAAACACCGGAACGGTCCAGAATGGCCCGGAATCACCCAGAACCAGCCAGAATCATCACGAATCACCCAGAACCAGCCAAAATCCCCACGAATCACCCGGAACAAGCCAGAATCACCCGGAACCAGTCAGAATCATCCAAAGCCAGCCAACAATAGCCATCAGAGACCAAGTGTGGGTGCAAACAGTGTGGATGTAACAAGAGACCAAGTGTGGGTGCAAGAATCGCTGATATTCAGGGATGCAGCAGTGGCAATGCAAAAGGCCAATTTTTAAGTTTTAACTGTAAACTGACTTATGCTTTTATTGGGCCAGCAACAAATGGTCACAAAGATATATAACTGTATCATTAAAATTCTCAAAAGTACCAATATTCAACTATCGATAAATAAAAATGACAGTTGTTTAGTTGTTTAGATCAATATTTCATGAGACTGATAACAACTTCATTTTAGTGTTGTTCTTGAGAACGAAAGTGGCGATCCTGCAGTGCAGGCAAGGCTTATTTCCACTCTCCTCCACAGAGGCTTAAAATTGACAGATTGACTACCATTGACTGCGGAGGAGAGTGGTTTATTTCAACTAAGAAAAGGTGGATGCATCCGTTTAAAGGGTCTGTTTCATCCAGCATTCCTTGCACGTGCCGTTTGTTGATGTTCCTTTGTTGTCCCCAATTTTCATGGCCCATGAAAATGGCGGACAACAAAGGAACATCAACAAACGGCACATGCAAGGAATGCTGGATGAAACAGACCCTTTAAAAAGCAAAGCAAATACAGAAAATAAACAAATAAACAAAAAATATACAAGGACAGCGTAAGTTGAAAGGTAAGAGCATTTAAATACGACATTTTAATCAGTGTAATGGGACAACTTTAATGTCGTCCTAAGGCCCTTGAGTGTAATAAATACCGTTCTTGGTGTAGGCTAGATGACCTTGTGTCTTCTTACACCATGAACGGTACAGTTGTAATGTATTTAGATTAATTAATTTTATTTATTGTGAATAGAACAAAACTTAACAAATTTAGCTCTTTTTACGGCTGCCTGGTTTCGATTACTTTTCAAGCATACAGAAAGAAATGCACTAATGATTACCAGATCAATTTCCTTGTGGATATTGAGCTTTAAATCCAAATGAAAGAAAGAAGTGTGCACTATCGTAGGAGACTGCGAGGATAAGGCAAACTATGAAATTTTCATTCTTAGGCAACTTTTACGTTTTTACTTAAAATGTATAGCTCAAAATATGGTTTTTCATTATGTACTATTTTACCCTCAAGAATAGGAATAAAAAATTACATGATCCTTAAATCTTTAATGGGTCATTGTCAAAGCAAATCAAAAGAACATTCTATAATACCGGGTGTCCCAAAAACATGTATGCGGATTTGGTTGACTCGAGCGATGTAAATTCAGCTTTAATCAATGTCTAATCACTCTAAAAACGTTCCTTGATAGCTAACTTGAATATAGATACCTCATTTGTTGATATTGGTACTTTGAAGCAGAACTGTTAATCTTGAAAGCTAAAATTTGCCTCTTCATGGAAACCAGAGCTTTAGCCCTTTGGCCTAAGCAATTTCGTAAGGTACAGCGTATAAATCAACGATAGCCTTGATAAAATTTCAACAATATTAGATCTGGTGTTATTCTATTTTCCAGAAGTCACCCCCATTCACCCATTGGGAAGTTACTTAATTTTTCATTAATTTCAGTTTTTCATTTTGATGCGCTTCAGGAACTTGCTCAGGCTAAAAGGCCAAAACTCTGGTTTGCAAGTGGACGCACATTTGAGCTTTGAAGATTTATATTCCTGCTATCAAAGCACCCATACCAACAATCGAGGTATCTATGTTCAAGTTAACTATCGAGGAACATTTTGAGAGTCATTAGCCATTGATTAAAACAAAATTTACATCGCTGGAGTAGACCAAATCTGTATACATTTTTTTAGGACACCCGGTAGGCTTGATAATCAAATTCAGGTTATTTTTCAAACAGGAGTAGGGAGAGACTGGGGACAATTGTAAGACGGGCAAGTTGTAACATCGGCTCTCCAACCTTGCAGGAAATTGCAAAAAAAACTGATTTTTGATCAAAATATGCTCATTCTAACTCTCTACATATGAATTGAGATACAGAAATGTTCAGCCAACTTTGTGACATTTTCGGGTGAAAAACGTGTTTAAAATAAAAACGTGTCTCCACTGTAAATTTTGTCCAAAATATTTTGCTCTTGAGGAAAAAATTCATCTTCACATCACACACAAGACATCCATTGAGGATCAACACTACGTTGAAACTTTTAAGCTCCGCAGCTTATGAGTTGTGAAAATGGGAAATAATGATCCCTGGCCAGGTCATGGGCAATTGTAACACGATGTTGTAATTACCCCAGTGTAAGCTGGCTGATGGCTTGGTTTTGATTCAGATTCTAACCTGGTCGAACAATGTGCATCCATGTAGTATTAGATAGTCAAATATCTAAATTTGTAAACATAAAACTATTTTTTCTCGACCGATTTAATTACTTTCAACTGATGCATCACAAAGTTCATAAAGAAAAAAACAATTCTTATTTTTAGTTCGTTCTTTTGAAAACAAGAATAATCTGCTACCTGGTGTTACATTTTGTGTAGCGAGAAAGCAGAGTCGTGCAGTAATGATCTGTAATGATTTGAAACATATGTAACAATTGCTCCAACCATGTATTACAATAGACCATTTCACTATTTGGAAAAGGGATTGAGGATAGCGCGGCCGATTCTGACAGCCTTGGCAACAAGTAGGAAATCTAGGAAATCCCCTCTTCTGCAGCTGGGCCTAAACTGAGCCGTTTCAAAATCAAGGGAAACAACTGAAATAAAATGGCTCAAAATA
>REGL01000373.1:40043-52727 GCA_004194395.1 Aurelia aurita complex sp. Pacific | reverse complement strand
TCAGTTGCTTCAGCAATTCGAGTAGGCTCTTTCATCATATTTTTCAGTCCAGTTCTATTGAGCACTCTCTGAAGTTTTTTCCCTTGCTGTCCTAACTCTGAAGATGCATTCCTCCTTAACATGTCAGAATTTAAGTCTCCCAGGATTAGGATATTTTTCCTCCTTCGCCATGGTGTAGATATCATTTCTTCAAATGCTGTATAGAAATCATTATCATCTGGTGCTCTATATGCAACACAAATAAGCAATTATTGTGATTTGAAAGTTACATCTATCCAAGCTGCCTCTACTGCTTTATCCTCTACGTCTAATTTTGGAATGACTTCAAGCTCTTCCCTATAGTATATTACACATCCACCCCCCTTTTTGTGAACCCTGTCTAATCTATGATGTGAGTAGCCATCAATAGCAATTTCATTGTCTTTAATTTTGGATTTGAGATGGGTCTCTGTAATTCCCAATATATTCCCAATATGTTGAAGCGAAGAGGCTCCATATGAAGAATGCTTATACATACTTGAACAGCAATCGATTCCTTTCATTCCAGCGGCACAAGAACATGTGAAGTCATTGATGCCATCAATACAAGTAGAGCCTTCACAGCATGGATTCTTCGCACAATCATCTATGTCTGGAAATAAGTATTAAAAGTAAGCATTAAACCGTGAGACTCAACGATGGTGCTAATAGCTAAGAGGCAAGATATCAATTCCAGAGGCTTGAATAAACGTCTGCCGCCCAGTATTAGCTTTTCGAAAGAAATGAATTAATGATATCCTTATTCCAGACAATCAAAAGGACTGTGCAATTATAAATAGACTTCTCCACAAATACCGTAGATAAGCATATTTTTTTCATAAGGGAGCTGTCATAAATTATGGAACAGACCGGGGCGGAAGGGATTCAACAGGATCACCAAAACTTTTGAGGGGAAAATGTTGGGCTAACAAATTATTTCAAACATTAAACATGGGCCATGAAATTGTTCATTTAAAGTATTCAAAAAAATTCAGTCACTATCAATTTTCAATCACTACTGTCAGAATCACTGTCACCACTCTATTCAGTTTCTACCATAGTGGTATCTTCTGACATTTTCATTGCTGCCTTCTGACACGACACCATTGTGTAATGGTACTGTTTTCTTTTCTGTTAAACTTTGCACTTTGCAGGGGCTATCAATTTTTTTTAGAATGTGCATTGGGGCCATGAAATTTTTTTACTTTCTTGCATTGGGCTACATAATTTTAAAGTGAAGTTTGAAATCCCTTCCGCCCCGGTCTGTTCCATACTTTATGACAGCTCCCTAAGAAACTATAAAACTTTGGGTCAGTGCTGAAAATTTCTTGAAATTAGTGGATTTTGAGTACTCAGAGTTTCTGACGAGTTTTTTAGATGTTCCATAAAAATCTTCATGTTCACTACCTGTGCCCTCGTGAACATTTCAAAACAAGGTTTTTTAAGCCTTCTCAATTTTTAGACATTTTCGCAAGTACCTTACGAGCAAGTAATATAAGATAGGAAGCAAGTGAAAGTAAAATAGAAATAATTCAAGGATTTTCTTTATGAAAATAAGTAGTTTCTTAACTTATATTTGCTAGCACTAGAGTTTCTTAATTCTTTGGCGATCAGAGAGTTGAGTTTCTTATGGGCAGTTTCTTATATAAAAAATACGTATGTATGCATCATGGTTTTTAGCCTGTTTTCTATGTTCTTGACAATAGAAACACAGTTTCCAGCCATCTTGCGATTTCAAGATCCTGTCTATTCTGAACTCGAGAGACGCTCTGTAACTTCTATAGCAGCTTTACAACTTTTCATTGGCTATATACTTGAAGGAAGAAAAATACAACAAAAGGAATCATAATGTCTCGTTCAATTCCTACCCTGACCATCCCTCCCCCCGGGACACCCCCGGGCATTTGCACGAAAAATATTTCCGGCCCCCGGGCATTTGACCTTAGATTTTTCCCCGGCCCCCGGGCATTTGAATAGCATTTGACTAGAACAGGAGCTTTCGTTTATACAGTAACTGGGAATATGGCATTTTCTCATTTCCTGGCCCCCGGGCATTTGAGCAAGGAATTTTTGTTGATTCCCGGGCTGCCCGGGGGGGGGGGGGGTGTTCAGGGTAGAAATTGAACGAGACATAACACCAGATAATCTTATCAGCAATAAATCGTATATCTTGTCAGGAAAGACAAATAGATTTAAGACACTCTAGAACAGATTTCTCTTCTCATGGCCTGTTTATACGAGGAGGGCTGGCCCGTTAGCAAGCTGGCTCACCTACAGGTGAGATCCTACTTACCTGGTCATACAACTTTGTAAACAGCTGTTTGCATTTATATGCATGCCGGGCAGGCCCGCCGGGCAGGTTATCGAGTGCCGGGTCCCCGCCTCAAACGGGCGGACTTTTCTCATATTAACGGAAGAGCCTGGCCAGCTCGCCTGTAACGCACGCGCAGAACACAGCAGATTTGTTAAGTTTCTAAAAATGGACGACCCTTTGTCACATTTGGCGTCAAGGCCGCAATCTTTCATTTGTAAAAATGAAAGAACAGGAAAATATTTCCTCATTCTTTCAAATTTACACAAAAGAAAGACTGCACGTGGCACCCAAGGGCCGGGCTGGCTCGGGTCTGGCTCGCTATCGAATCTCTCATATAAAGCCGAGTTGGCTTGGAGGCGAGCCAGCTCGTTAACTGGCCAGGCCGCCTCATATAAACAGGCGTTTAGTCGCGCAACCAACGATACTTTTGGGATCCATTTAATAAAGACTCTTTGCTCCCATGATCCTTACTTTGCATATGCCAGAAGCATCAAAACATCAATTTACAGCAACCAACATATTTGAGCACATAAAAGCTATCATATAGCAAAAATCATTTAAAGGGTCTGTTTCATCCAGCATGCCTTACACGTACCATCTCTTGGTTTGCCTTTGTTGTCGCCATTTTCATGCCCAGGGGGGGTATTCATTGACTTGCAAAACGGGGGGGGGGTCCATGCCAACTTTTGGGGCACAACATTTTTTGTTCAATGGATATGTGAATTACAAAATGGACAAAAAACAATATTTGGGGTTCACAAATCTGAAGAAAGGAAGAATTGTACAATTTAGCCCTGAACTTACAAATCATGAAATGAATGTTTTGGTATTATTCAAAGTCTGAGAAAGATCAAGAAGCTCAAATTGAAGTCATTCAAAAACATTTCAGGGACCCCAGAAATATATAACAATACCTGGGGTCTCCAAAACGTTAGACTCAATATTTGGGGTCCCCAAAGCATCAGGCTTAATATCTAGGGGTCAGCAAAGAAATAGTGGCATGGGCCCCCCTGTATTGAAAGTTAGGAAGTACTTCCCTGGGGCTATATGAAGCAGACCCTTTAAAGAAGGAAGATAACACGATTGACTAGCAAAATAATTTTTATACAAAACGAAATTCATTGTGAGACCGCAAAGGATCATGGACATCACAAGCTCTTTATCATTTGCAGCAAGCATCAATGTTATATTTCCATCGCTTTTGCAAAGCATCATATTTTTCGATGTTGGCCTAAGTTATTCTTTATCATAGGGACATATTTATGTGGTCTCTATTGCTAGTAGTCCTTGTGAATATCACTGATGAAGAGCCAATCTGTCCCATTTTTTCAATAACAATAGCCAAATATTTCTAAAGCCACAGAAATATAGAACCAAGCTTTCTGGCGTAAAATGTAAGGCTAAAAGGGTGATATGATTAGTGACTAAGATTTGCAAAGATGGTGAGATACCAAGTACAGTAAAAGCATGCATGACAGAACCTGTAATTGTCAGTAACAGGATGAAGTGGCTCCTATACCCTTACATTTCGGTGCTTATATAGAAAGTGCTTGGTTGGCGAAAATCTGCCTGGAGGTTCTTAATCGACAGTTTCCTTTGCGAGTGTTGTTCTGTATTAAGATCAAAACAAGGCAAGACTTTTACTTACTAATAGAACAATTATTTCCTTTAAATCCTTGTTGACATTCACAAACATAGTCAGCATTGTACGTTTGGAAACATGAACCACCATTCTTACATGGGTGTGTTTGGCATTCATCAATATCTACAATATACAATCACAGAAAAAGATACAGAACTATGAAAATATTACGTAAATGCATGCCAGGCTATGGAATAAATTCTGAGGATTGCCGAGAAGTTAGATGAAACAATTTTCTTCCAAAACGATATTCTGCAAATCATCTTACTAGGTAACCCGAAAAACAACTTCACGAGTTAAATCATAACTACCAGGTGTCTCAAAAAACGCAACAGATTTGATCGGGACTAGCGACAAGAATTTAGGTCCAATAAATCCAAAATAATTTTTGATATAATCCTCGATAGCTAACCTGAAGAAAGATACCTTGTTTGTTGATATTGTTGCATGGAGAGTTGGAATATTAATCTTGAAAGTCCAAATTTTCTTCCATCTCCAACCAGAAATTTCGGGTTTTGGCCTACCTGAAAACATGCTGAAGGAATCTCCTCAGTCATAGTAGTGTGAGCATGCTAAGGCACACATTTCATTTGAAATTTGAAAGCTAAAATTTGACAAACATAACAATGCCGTAGGGGAGATTCACAAAGGAATATATTTCTTCAATCATAGTGCACCTGCAAAAGAGCCAAGCACGAATAAGTATTTTCAAGGATTTTATCCATGGATAATTTTCCCTTGGGTATATTTGACTTCTTGTTTCGTAATAATTCGAAGAAAGATTATACAAAATGCATTTCATCCAAGTCATGAAAATGGCAGGATTTAATCAATTTTTCACACCAAAACAAACTACTTCGCGGATTTCTTCCTTTTATGAGACGGATGCAATGCTAGCTTTTCGAAACTTTCGGTGCATAGAAAAAGATGTCTTTTCAGGACAAAGTGGAAGACTTAGATTGAATTTCTATTCAAATATTTTCCTCAGAATGAGGCTTTATACTCCTATTTCAGGGTAATTCAGAAGATTCCCCAAAATAGCGAGTTTGCAGTTTAGACTAAAAGCCACAAGCTCTGGTTTGGAGGTTCAGGCAAATTTCAACTTTCAAAATTAATATGCCAACTTTCTATGCACCAATATCATCAAACAAGGTATCTATCTTCAAGTTAGCTATCCTGAAATATATGAAAAATTACTATGGATTGATTAGACCAAAAGTCTAGTCACTAGTCCCGATCAAATCTGTTGCGTTTTTGGGACACCTAGTAGCTCATTGAAATAAAAAGCTATTGTCAAATGCTTTGTATCACAATTTAGTTGAAAGGCTAGCTATCTTTTCAGATGCTGCTTGGTCATTTTAAGTAATGATTACCATACCACAGCATAGGTTCCAAATCTTTAACTCGGCGTAAAAAGGTGGGTGTAAAATTCAGTAACCTATTTCTTCTGATTGAATGGCTCAAAGAAACTTTAGGTATTTATCTGTAATCCTACCGTTGGACTTTTCAGAAATTTTGAATATTTTTCAAATTACAGCGTATTTACCGTTTCAGCTCATTTTAGGATGTGACGTCATCAAATTTCTAAATCATAAACCAGATGAGTGACAGACTTTTGCTNGTGAAGCAATCTCCATCATTCTCCAGTCAACATTTTGCTAAAAGTTAACGTAGCGATGGATTTGAAGTCATCTTGGGAAATTTTGTTGCTTGCAAAATTCATGTTTTTAATGGAGGGCCCTTGAAAAACGAATCTGTTGAAGGGCAACCCTCCCTAAGTGAATCAAATATGAAATATGAAATATATGATTGAAATATGCTTCTTATTCAAATTTCATGCCCCTAAGCAAATCGTGAATTCAGCTTTTTCACATCGTTCACAACATAGACCAGAAAGCGAAGGAATAGTTCAAGAAATGAATGAATTTCCATATTTTGTATACTGTTTTTTTCGGACAGTAGGGGTTGAATTGATCACGCAATGTGTTAAAAGATAGCTGAGCTTTTCATCTACATGCTGATACCTTTTTGTTCTCACAACATTTGCTTTCAGGAAATTGTGTGCGATTTAGCTCGTGAAACTTTTTTGGGTGACAACGTATGATGGAAAGGTCGCATTAGGTCACTTAAATAGGCCATGTCATATCAACATCATGGCCAAATTTGCTTCGGCTATTTTCCTTATAATTTCTACAGATAACAATTGATAACATTAGAACAGGCGACATTTTTCGAGTCTTGAAAAGGGGGAGAAGGAATGTACCACTTACCAATTTCACATTTCACGCCAGTCCATCCTTTATCACAACTGCAATTGTACATATTGATGCCATCAATGCATTTGCCATTCCTTCCGCAAAAACCAAATTCTGTAACCACTCCAACTCCTTCAATTGCAATATCAGTATTGCCCGGATCACAGTCATCCACGTCTGGAAGAAGAGAACACAAACTGGACATTAAATTTGGGTAAAAATATGCCTCCACACGATCCAAGGACAATGCATTGTAGGAAGCATAAAAAAGACAAGTTGAATGGAGGCATCCGTCAAAGTTCCGAGGCACATAATTTTCTCATCATCTTTGGCTACTACTGATCAAGCATCACTTATACAATTATTGAGATACAGTCAAAGTTGCAGTCCAAGATACAGTCAAAGTTGAGATACAGTCCACTAACCTGCATTCATCCCATTAATTAATGTTGGTAATAAATTACTGAAGGCTTTATGAATGTGATTGCAATGGCAAGTGCTACTTTTGTAGCAAATATATATGTGACGGGTTGGAGCAAATGTCATAGTACAAAGCAATCTTGCAACTTGTCAGTGATTGAATCTATCAAGTTGACTGCTGTTGATTATGAGGTCTCTAGGGATTTCAAGTGATCTCTTTTTGACAAAAGTGCTTTATGTTACTCGATGGCATAAAACAGCACTTTTTCTCTGTGTTGGTCAACTAAATATTGCTCAGATACAAGGAAAGATAATAGATAGGTGGAATCCTACTCAAGATTGAAAAAAGCAGCAAAATCTAGCACTGATGGTTTTCTGAAATCGAAGGAAGGTTCAGAGGCAGCCGAAAAGATCCCTTGCCTTAATCATTAGATATGTTCACTCACCAATTTCGCAGAATTTTCCAGTATATCCCTTGATACAATCACATTTATAAGCTGCAACCTGATCAATGCACCGCAAAGAACCAGTCATATTGCATGGATTAGGTAAACAATCATCCATATTTATATCACATGTCTTGCCAGTATATCCAGTTGCACAAACACATCTGAATTCTGTCAATTCATTAATACATGTCCCTGAATTATTGCATGGTTTTGATGCACAATGATTAATTCGTTGTTGGCAATTTCGTCCTTCATATCCTGCACTGCAATTACACGTGTAATTTGCAATGCCATCAATGCATTTCGCACCATTAAGACATGGCCTTGAATCACATTCATTGATATTCGTTCCACAATGTTTGTCAGTATAACCAGGGAGACATTGGCATTTGTAACTGTTGACACCATCAACACATTTTCCACCATTTTGACAAGGATTAGCTGCGGAAAAAACAATATCTATGACAATTATCACTTAGCACAAAGCATTTAAACAAACTCTATTTGGTAAAACAATTATCCAATAGAAAATGAAATTGTAGTAACCAAGCACAATCGATTCCTAAAATTTCAAATCTTAGGCAAAGTCCAAAGTCAATGTCACCCATGATATTGCATCACATGATAACTGGATTCTGAGCATGTTCAGAACAGCTCTATATGATGGTGCCTCATAACTGCAGCCATTGTTAAAGACAACAGATTTGGTCAAACGAAATCTCTAACTTTTATAGCAAAGTAGCAAGTGCTATCACAGGTTGACATACTTACAACTGCATTCATTGATGTTGATTTCACAATTTGTTCCATTGTAGCCAGCGAAACATGAACATTCATACCCATTAACTTTGTCAGTGCAAGAACCATTATTACAAATGTCTGGCAGGCATTCATTTATGTCAATTTCACAACTCTTCCCAGTGTACCCTGGGAGACATGTACACTGGAAAAAAGGAAATAATTTTTAGANTCAAATCTTAGGCAAAGTCCAAAGTCAATGTCACCCATGATATTGCATCACATGATAACTGGATTCTGAGCATGTTCAGAACAGCTCTATATGATGGTGCCTCATAACTGCAGCCATTGTTAAAGACAACAGATTTGGTCAAACGAAATCTCTAACTTTTATAGCAAAGTAGCAAGTGCTATCACAGGTTGACATACTTACAACTGCATTCATTGATGTTGATTTCACAATTTGTTCCATTGTAGCCAGCGAAACATGAACATTCATACCCATTAACTTTGTCAGTGCAAGAACCATTATTACAAATGTCTGGCAGGCATTCATTTATGTCAATTTCACAACTCTTCCCAGTGTACCCTGGGAGACATGTACACTGGAAAAAAGGAAATAATTTTTAGAAAAAAGATACCTTTAGAACATAGAAATACGCTGACAAAAATGGAAAATTCCAATTGGCACACCTGATAGTTCATGAAAATGTGGACTTGCTACAGCAAGTCCAATGAAAATGTGGTTCAGCTCTGGAAGGTTATATCAGAATTGACTGAGTCAACGTGTTAGGTGAAACTTACGTCACATAGTAGAGCCCTACCGCCCTGGTCCGATCACTAACTCCTGTGATCGCTTTTGCGTACAATCTCGGGATGTTTGTTTACAAGAGGAATGGGTCCTATAATAAAAAAAAATGCGCGAAAAAATACTTTACTGACGCAATGTGCTTCAAGTTGAGACGTGGTTTACTTTTTTCTGGCGTGTAAACCCAGCGATATGCGAAGATGAAAGAGGCCTACCTGTGATGGAATCGCAAGTAGTCGCCATTTTTCACTTTGTGTTTCCTTGCAGCAATTATATTTTCTCTTGTTTCTCTGCTACTGTTTACTAGAACCGCAGTCAAAGCATTTCAAACTTTACTCCAAACTCTCTAAGCGAATATTTACAGAAAAATTTTGATCATGATATCTTCTGCTTCCCAGCCAGGGGCAACGTTCTAACTGCAATAAGATAGGCTACAGATCGCCTTCTTCCGATCACGAGGCTCTGGCTTCAACTTCTGGGATTCCTTCTCAATGAAGAGACGGGGTGGAAGGTGAAATAAAGAAAGAAACCTCACCAAGGGGTTTCGTTGACTTTGGATGCGCGTGAGGTAGTGTTTGAATTAATGCCAGGGAGCATTGAAGTATGGGAAGGGGCTATGCTAGAGTGTTGCCAGTTATCTTGTAATAGACTGTAAATTTCAATTGTAAATTGCTTATGGTGTCATTAAACGACTAAAGAGGCAAAATGTTACTTATTAAACGATAACATGAGATAAATATCTTTTGTTATGTTTATGGCATTCATTTCAATTGGAAACTGTGCTTGCCTGAGCCCTTTGCAGTGGTACCGTCCGAAATTCATGCGTGAGCTTGCGTGATCAGAACAGGGCGATGGAATGAAAATATCGCGATTTTATCGCTGTGTTTTCCTACAACGATTTTACAGAACACGGTCGCTATATGTACAATAACTGGTTTCTATATTTCAAACTATGAAATAAGGAATAATTCATTAGCATTAACTTTTCCGATAAAATTTACTTAGGCCAAGTAACTCAAGATTTCTTTTTCAGTGATCGGGACAGGGCGATGGGACTCTATATGCTCATCTGTTACAACCATTCAAATGGGGGGGGGGGCGATTCTAGGGACCTCCTGTTTTAGTTTATTGTATTATATCTAACTCAAAAGAAAAGTTGAAAAACAAACATGCCACTCCTTTAAAAGTTTTGAATGACATGGAACAAGTGCACATTATATAACAATAGCATTCTTTGCCTTTCATGGGCAGGTAAAAACGAATAGTGATTGCAGAACAGAGGATCCTACCTCTGATTCATCAAGCTACGAGTGCAAGCGAAGAAGAACGCAGAAAATATACTGTAACATATGCAGCTAACTCGCTCAGTATGGACTAGAACTTTGATTTTAAGTGAGTAACATATCGAAAGACGAAGGATGTTGCTTAAATTGATTTATCTAACTAAACATACATTATAATCAAGATGGATATCTATACAAGATCCTTGATTGACACATGGATTTGGGTCGCATTCATTTGTTCCATTGCTGCACGTTTTGCCAATGAACCCAGGCAAACAGTTGCACGTAAAGGTATTAATTCCATCAATGCATATTCCTGCATGAGAAATAAGAAGGAAATGTTATCTCCTGTCTCAAAAGAAGTATGAGTATCCTTGTATCAATATTTTCATATTTGGTCGATCACTCAGTTTCAGTTTCAGTTTCAAATGTTCATCAATCAAACCTAAATACAATTCTACATAATTACTATACAACTTTTAATTTATAAGATATCATACAATACTAAAGAGAATACACTACTACGAATACAAGAATAAACAAAACTTACAAGATTGTATTTAAGATAGATTGATTAAGGAAGAGCTCTCAAAATAAGTTAACTCCTCCCCCCTCCCCCCCCCCGTAAAAACAGAGAAATTAAAAAAAAAATTTAAAAGAATAACCAGAGAATAACTAATACCTTGCGATGTCAATAAGGCACAACCATGTATTTTGAAATAAGGGCTTGCTCTTAAGGAGAAAGAATCTCACTTTCCACACTGTAAGCTGAGAGGTGAGTGAGATCCCACCCTCCTATACAATCCAGTGTAACTTGTATCTTGCGTTTATATGGAAAAGTGATTTCAAACAATTATCAACCATTTCGTAGCAGAAAGCAGAACTTAGACATATATCTGTTTTGCTGCAAATGGCAATACCATTTAGAAGTCACGGGCCATATAGAACCCGTGGATGTAGAACCCGTTCTTGCAAATGCTTTCAGGAGGACTAGAGCTTTAATAAAGTCTGATGACTCTGAAATAAAAAAGCAATGACAGCGACCATGATGATTCTCTAAGGAGCAAATGAATTCCAGATAACTGTATTTTGCATGCAAAAGTGCATGGATACTATTTAAGAAAACAATACATGTTATATCATCCTAAAGCTGAAACCATGTCACTATTTGATCCTAATTTTTGGTTTTTAAATAGGGATAAGAATGAAACTTTATATCCCAGTTAATTCGTGGAAAATGCTGAGAGTGTTTGTTTATAAAGGTGTCCAACAACCTCGGTTACGATTCGTTTCGTTTATTATATGGGTAACAACACGTATCACTCAATTATCAGCAGATTGTTTTATTCACTTTTCTAATAGTTGCATGCGTCGCGTCTTGCTGAGTTTTTGCAAACGAAAACTGTTTTCAGCAGTCAGTCTTGGTGCTCAGTGACTCGTAAGTCGTTCGTCGTTACGTGCGTAAAAAACACGTGTCACTCAATTCCCAGAAGATTGTTTATCCACTTCAAATTATTTGGAACACTGCCTGCAACGCATTTTGTTGGTTTACAAAAGAATAAGGTAAAACGGGGTAAAGTGAACTACGGGGTAAAATGAATTACTTAGAGCATTCGCGCTTTTCTCCAAAAGTAAACATGCAATGATAAAACATGATTTATGCCCAATGCTTTGTTATATGTGCTCACAGAAAATGAAAACATTTTTGCAAAATAATCCTTCCTGTTGTTGCAGAAAATCCCTTTACCCAAGGCAGCCAAAACAACCTCGGGAAATTATGGTTGTTAGGTTTGGCCTCCTATCTTTGGTCTTAATTTTTGACCCCAAAATGAAATTCATTTCTATAATTGTTTTGATCGATTTGAAGCACATACCATGTGTTTACTCTTTCCAGGTGCTTTCCAAAAGGAAAGGGCAAAGAAAGACTTTTTTGCACGCTAACATAATATCTTAAAAGATTTACCGTCCAGTCGATATTTTGCTTCGACCGGGGTGAAGTAAACTACCAATGATTTTTTATTTTCTCATGTGAACATGAAGTCAGATGAAGAAGACCTTTTCAATCTCATTTGGTTCATAATTCTGCCTTCATAAAATCATAACTTGCAGAATAATTTTGCTCTCTGATGACACAAATAATTTCTGATACCAGCTCCCTCAAAAACCTCCAAAAATTTTAACCTTCATTCAAAAATGAGCTTACTGATCAAAGAATTTTGTTGGGATTTGATGAAGCAAGCATTCCTATCGACATGGAAAGGATAAATGGCAGTCACTGTGAAATTAGAATATTGATAATTGTTATAGATTTATAACTATTTTTGGTTTTATTTTTGGGCGGAGGTTTCAGGGCAAAGTGAACTACTTTGAAAATATTGCTTCTCTTTGTGGTAATTTGGTATTTATATGCAATATAGTATTTTCCAAGTATATTCCCATTATTGTTCATCGACTTGCATCCAGGTCTCGCAATCTGACTCGAATTTGTGACTTAGACAATAGTTTTTGGTTAATATTTTATCTGAAAAGATCGTTCTCAGCATAGGTCACAATTTAATTTTTTTAAATATCACTCTTGTGAAATGTTTGGGTTTGTTTCGTTTTGGCATGCGAAGAACTCCTTAGAGTTGCAAAATAAATCATGTTTTCGGGTATTACCAGCATCATTTTGGTTTTATCGAACAATTGCTGAGTAGTTCACTTTACCCCGGCCTGGGGTAAAGTGAACTAGGCAGAGCGGTCGCCAAAGAAAGCTCT
>REGL01000373.1:19570-30273 GCA_004194395.1 Aurelia aurita complex sp. Pacific | reverse complement strand
ATTGTATCTATATGTATATATGTCTTGTATGTATATATATATATGCAGGCCCGTCGGAACCGGGGGGGCTGGGGGGGCTTCAGCCCCCCCAATAATTTGCTGCAGTTCGTTTACTTTTGTAAGTAAAAAGGCTGTGAAAGCCCATCTCGTGGAAATGGAGATTCAAACTTATCTATATTCGAGGAAGTTATTAGAATTTATCAAGCTATCATCCTTGATATTATGGAATTCAAATATAATCTATATCCTCGTGAAATTGAAGTCCTATTTTTCATAATTGTCTCGGAAAGACCCCATCAGACTTAATCCTTTGCTTTTTTAAATTGCCAATTCTCCAAAAATGGGGCGTTTTCCAACGATCTAAAGGGAGTGGCCATGCAAAATTTTCCCGGGGGCAAGCCCCCGGACCCCCATTTATCATTGCTCCGCACGCATGAAGTTTCAGCCCCCCCCAATATGAATTTCGTTCCGACGGGCCTGTCAGTTGTTACAAATAAATCTTCTTCAAGTCGATTTCGATAAACTGTTTTGTCTTTGCTCGCAATCCGCTGTCCAAAGATTAAATTCGTAAGGTAACATACCAAAATGTTCCTCGATCAATATACTTTACTAATAATACTTTAATTATACTTTACAATACTTGGTTTCTTCATCTGTGATTTTTAAAATGCAAGAATCTGCCACTTCTCAGTGGAAGAACAGTACACAAGTCAACAAAGGAAATACAATATAGCCGTAAACTGCAAAAAATAAAACACGAAGGTATTGCAATTCACAATCTTGAAGTACCGCCTGGGCTCCCTGTGCCCGAGCTAGTGGAAAGGCAGTCACCCTGTCTAGGGGAATGACCTGGGATGAATTCACCGAGATTATCAAATACAATACACGTATTTTCTTTTATAAGAAACTAATAATTTTGGCCAGTACTGAAAGTTTCTTAAAATTATCAGATTTTGAGTACTCAGACTTTCTTGTGAGTTTCTTAGAGGTTCCATAACAATCTTCATGTTCACTACCTGCCCCTCGTGAACATTGCAAAACAACGTTTCTAAGCTTTCCAATGTTTAGACATTACTCAAGTACCTTACGAGTAATATCATACAGGAAACAAGTGAAATTAAGTAAAGAAATGTCCAGGATTTCCTTTATCATAGTAATTAGTTTCTTAACTTATATTCTCCCAGTACTGGAGTTTCTTAATTTTTTGGCGATCTGAGAGCTGAGTTTCTTATAAGCAGTTTCTTATAATAAAAAAATACGTGAAGGCTCTTTGCAGACTTAAAAGATCTCATCTCTTATATCACGTCATTCACTTTAAGTGAAAGCAAATTTTCAGCTCCTTCATGCTATCTTAAGCTTAGATATATTCAACGAATGTTGACCCTATTTCAAAGATTTGCTCTGCTTTTCTATCTTCTTATCCTTGATGTAATCGACTACTATTTTGAAAACCAAAACGAAATAAATATAAGCAGTATAGCATACTTGTTTGGCAGTTCTTTCCAGTAAACCCAGCTGGACAAGCACAGTAATAATCAGTTCTTCTATTTGCACACGATGCACCATTTTTGCAAGGATCAGGCATACACATGTTGATTTCTGCAAGAAACAGGGTTGATAAAAATTCCCAGAAACAAATGAAATAAAATACTCTGGCTCCTCTCTCACTTCGAAACTGGCATGTCAAGGTCTGCAGTGGTAAAATGGATATGCTAGGGTAACATGGGTAATGAAATAGTAGATCACTACCTGATCAATCAACATTCAATACTTTTAGAAGTGTATAATTCCAAGAAATGTAGCAAGAGAGACTGTATATGAAAAAGTCNCTGGCATGTCAAGGTCTGCAGTGGTAAAATGGATATGCTAGGGTAACATGGGTAATGAAATAGTAGATCACTACCTGATCAATCAACATTCAATACTTTTAGAAGTGTATAATTCCAAGAAATGTAGCAAGAGAGACTGTATATGAAAAAGTCCATAAAATTTATTTACCGCAGGCTTGCCCAAGTAGGCTCTCTCTAACTTACCCATTTTCCGAAACCAAACCTTGAGCCTAACCCTTACCAAGTGAAGCATTTATCCATGGGCCCACTGGGCCCGGGCCAGGGACCCCCTAAAATTCATATATCTATTGGGCCCCGAGCAGAATTTGAAAAACCTATGAAGTGCTGTTGATTTCACTATCTTGTGTTTGAATTGAGTGCTAACGTCTGTAGACAACACCATGGTTTCATATATTGACAATACAATACGTGATGGCCGAGCAAAGTAGAAATTCGGCAATAACGTAAAAGTTTGTTAAAAAGCATCTCGAAAAGTTCATCCATAAAAGAAGAAATCTCGTTGATACCGAAGCCGGAGGCCATAAAAAGGAAAGAAATTGAGGAGGCAACAACCCATGAAACACAAAAACCTATTTCGGATTATCTATTTATTACACATATTTTTTCAAAGAAAATAAGACTTTGGGCCAGTGCTGAAATTTTCTTACAGCTATCAAATTTTGAGTACTCAGAGTTTTAAGGGTTCCTTATAGGTTCCATAAAAATCTTGCTCCCAGTACTGGAGTTTCTTGATTTTTGGCGATCTGAGAATTGAGTTTCTAATAGTCAGTTTCCTTTAAAGAATACGGGTTGAGCAAATTGTGTTTCTCAATACAATGATCGCACTTTGCCATGCAGAGTTTCCTCCAGTGAAAGAAGTTTCTCCATGCTGACAGGGTCAAGAGTCAACTAAGGTCCATAATGTCACAAGAGCGCATTGTTGCCTTTTGCCTAGACTTGCTCCAAGTCTCGTGGAGCAAGTCTACCTTTTGCCTAGTGGCAGCAAATGTTGATGTCCGGAGGGTTTTAGACCCCAAGAAAATCATCCGAAATTTTGCAACAGTGGGAAAGACGAAAATCACGAAAACCATTGGGCATGGGTAGTTAATTGGGATTGTACCGAAATGCATGTATTTAGACCAGTTCATTCATTTTTTTCGAGTTGTGTCTAGTTGATATTAACTTGATTGGCTACGACTGAATCCACACATGCTAACAGGGTACCGAGTTCTATGATACATTTTGTTCTGGTGTATTATATTGAGCCCCTACTAGTTTTGGGCACAAGGGCCCAAAAGACTTAAATGCGGTCCTGCCCTTACCCCATGACACATAACGTTCCGAAATTGAAAGCTGGTCCGCTAAAGTGCAGACTAGCCGCCACAACTTCTCAGTGCAAGTCAAGACGGGAAAATTGTCTATCTTGCTGTCAATCGCCAAATAATGAGAGACAAGCCACAAAGCAATCATGCACATCACACAGTTAAAGACAAAAGATAATCAGATGATTAAGGATCTTTCAACCCTAGTTTATAGTAACTCAAGACAATGACTAAGTCGATGGGGTGGCCAGGGTAGCTACCAGGGGGCCCGGGGCCTCTGGGGTCCCACCAGAAATATGGTATGTATATTTCTTTGTTGTAGTTTTCTTTAAGGAACGCTTTCAGGCTCGTGACCCCACTGAGATTCAAAATAAAATCTAAAAGCAGCGTTTTAACAGTGCATAGGAGGGCATGGCACAAGGATAAAAGGGCGCATCCGGCCCCTTTCTAGTCGGCCCTGTTGAGATTCTCGAAGAAGTTGGGGCTTTCGAAACATTTTTGTTAATGAAATGAAAGCAACGTGACAAAAGTATGCCACATTCCTTGGTCTCTTTTTGGATCGCAATCTTTCTCTATGAAGAACAAGTGGTACATTCTTTAAGATTAGGACTTTCTTCCTGAGATTTGTTGTTTTAATGCAGTTTATTTTGGTATTTCTACAATGGAATTTTAAAATGAAATTGACTGTACTGTATTCACACCGCATAAACTTACCTGTTTGGCATCTATCTCCTATGTACCCTGGTACACAAGTACATCTGAAAGAATCTGCTCCGGTATTTGTGCATATGGCACCATTCTGGCATGGGTTACTTCTGCATTTGTTCATATCTTTGTCACAAAGAGGACCAGACCATTCATTTTTGCAAATGCAATCATTACCCACGATGCAGTTTCCATTCACTGTTTGCAGATAAAAATACAAAAGCACATCTCAAAACGTATGTTCAAATTAAGAAACATGAAAATCGAAGTGATACGCAACGAAAATCATTTTCTGATAAAATACATTTGTCTGTTACATCCTATCATTTTTACTTAAAATAACAAAGACAATGAATTTTGCAATGGAATCCACTAGTACTTATCGACACTAAATTCCAAAGCGATTAGCGATTGCAGACAAATGGAACTATGCCCGGTTGGTCAAGAGACAAACAAGCAAGAAAGCAAAGCTGAAGAAGTTAAGATGAAACCTAAGGATTTAGCTCGCTCATAATGAATTTAAGAAATGGTTTGTAAGAGCAAACATTAAGATAAATTGAAAGAAACAACTGTATTGGGCATCTTCATTGTCTGGTTCAGAAGCCGATTGGTAGGCGATTCAATTCTCGTATTTTTGGTTTGCAATTAAAACATTTACTGCTCGGCTTCTGAACTAACCACATCAAATCATGAGACAAATTGTATGATTTC
Organism: Aurelia aurita complex sp. Pacific; assembly: GCA_004194395.1. Taxonomy (NCBI): domain Eukaryota; kingdom Metazoa; phylum Cnidaria; class Scyphozoa; order Semaeostomeae; family Ulmaridae; genus Aurelia; species Aurelia aurita complex sp. Pacific. Next base: position 25,706 of record REGL01000373.1, on the reverse strand, counting down.
TCCACTATGATTCAATGAAAATAACTTCATACTAACCACAACCCACTTTCTTTAGACAAGCATTGCAAGTAAAACCAGTCCAATATGGCTTACAGCTAGAAAATGATAACGAAATAAAGTCAAGCAAGCAAAGCTCATGAATCCTTAAATTTCTATTGCGGTCTTTCAACATGATTTAGCCCTCTTAGCCAAGGTAAAGTGCACCATAGTTGATAGTGCACCAAGAGGTGATATGTTGCTCTATGTAACAGCTGGTTTTAAGGACAAAGGACGTCTGACCCACTTTACCAAAGTATCCCAGTCGGATGAGTTAATTTGGCAATTAATTTTGGGATCCCTGAAAGGATGCCCGAACAAGGCCTTCGCAGATCAGGCCACAGTAACCCAGAATGGCACAACAATGGAATGAATGGTAAAAAATCAAAGTTCCCAAAACCAATTAAGCTATAGCTCATTTGAATGAAAAGTGGATAGAAATTGGCAATCAAAATGAAAAAGGAACAATTAAGATATGACCAGACTTCAGCAGTTTAAGTCCAGAGAAGACGCATAGAGGCTGCCTTTGCCAGGATCCAAACATGTATACCTGTTTGAACAACTACCTGCACTCCAGGACAGAGATCCCACCTCACCTGGGACCGGGTGGTCGCAGGGAATTTGCCATTTGTAATACTGTGCAGGAAATTTTTCAAATATATCGAGGTCAAGCCTATCTCATGCACAATTCATGTTGATATTGTTTACAACGAAATGAATTACGAGATCACTAAAAACCTTGATAGCTCCTGTTGCCTTCATGCCTAAATGACTTTCGCTTCTTGCATTGAGTTCTAACTTTATCTGCATCGAATAACTGATATGGACTTGGGGTGTTAACAAAATATAGTTGCAATATACATTACTAATTGTATACCAATCAAACGCTTTAAATCTAAATGTGTGATGGTTATGTTTTGGAAGGTGAGAAGAGCAGTGTAAATCCAGATTCCCATGGTAGGAGAGTAGTTCCATTTTCTTAATGCAGGAAATTTAAGTATGACTTTTGTCCGGTCGCACGAAGAAAAATATTTGTTCATGCCCTGTTGCACTCTTGGAAACCTAATGCGTAAAACTATACTCAAATTTTGCACAACTACCGGATGACCAAATAAAAAGTGGAACCATTCAAAAAGCACGAAAATTGGCTGAAGTGGTCGATCCTTATTATTTTCTGTTCGTGTATTTATGTCAGGGAGCAAATATTTTCAGGGTGACGACTAAATGCGGCATTAAAAGTCATGCTTTGGGCAATAGCATGATTCAAGTCAAATATGAAAGAAGAGCATTGCCAAGGACATAAGCAAATAATGTTAATGATGTTGCGGAAACAGATTTGATTTGATAACCATTTCTTGTGATTTCAAAGGTAGGTAGCTTATTAAATCAAAAACTCCCATAACCTCAAAGCAATTTAAAGATTTGAAATAAATCTTAGTTGAATTTGGTCCTTGACACCACTTTACACCAGAAGAGTTACACTTTTTATTTCGTCAACCGGTAGTTGTGCAAATGATTTAATCTTTCTTTACAATTCTTTATTCCGTCCTTCTTGCAAATATGGAATTTCAGTTCGGGATCTTACATGTGAAACTTAGATTAATCCAAGTGTTCTCGTTACAGAAAAGGGTCATGAGGGCAATTTCTTTGGAATAATTTACTTCACACTGTACGCCTATCTTTTCTGATTTAAAAATCCTAAAGCTGAATTTCACCGAAAATTGCAAAGTTTTGTGTATGATGAATCTGTTCAGAAAATCTCTCCTAGAATTCCTTTAATAATTTCTTTGAATATGTGAAATCTGTTCGTCAATATGGTACAAGACAGGCTGGCAAGGATGATATTTTCCTAACTCAGAAAAACACCATTCAATATGGTCTCAGATCAATACGATACCATGAAGCAAAGTATTGGAATGACATTCCTCTAGATATAAAAAGGTCAAAATTCATTGATGTTTTTCGTAAAAAACTCAAAACCATTTTTTGAAACTGATAATCAAAGCATGTTATAGATAGTCACCATTTACCCATAGTTTTTTCTTAAAATGATATCTGAAAGAGTGGGTGCTCTCTCTCCTCGATTGGCTTTGCTACTGAGAGAGTTCCTCCTTAACTATTCCCCTTTATACAAATACTCTAGGTTTATGTATCTTTATTTTATCTTATATTATGTGTATCGTATTTTGGATTTAATATGTAGCTATTCACATTACTGTAAGTTGTTTCATGAGTAATAGAGCGGAATTAGAGCTGAATTTAAAATCAATTAAATGAACTGACGCATAAATTCATCACAAAATTTTCATCATCCTGAATATAATCATGGTAGCGGTAGTTTTAGAGGTAAATACCAGAGGTTCCAAGATTATGCCTCAAGCCCAAAGAAGACGATGAAAAACCCGATAAAGCAATGCATTAGTACATTAAATGACATAAACATCTTCGATGATTGACTATGTGTCAGATACTTACTTGCATTCGTCGGGCTTTGTGCAACTTGCATGAGTCAAATCACAGCCCTTCGTGCAAATTGCTGCAAAAGAAAAAAAAACTTCACATGATGAGCAATGGCTTTTAACAACACTTTCAGAAAAATTAAGATTCAACCAAGGGGTACTCCCATTATGGCCTAATCAGGGTTAAAGTGAGCCAAAGCAAACATTTTAAAAAATACCCTCAAATGGTAGTATATTTTTTACAGAAACCCGCAAATGGTAGTTCATTGACCTAAAATTGGGCCGTTTGGTGGCATCCAGTAGTGAAAAATTGCCTGAAGTTTCCAAAGGTTTCTTTTGTAAACCTGATCGAACAAAGCAAGGAAACTTCAAAATTTGTCGATTATTATTGCTGCAACGACCAGATTTCCGTGCCAAGCAGCAAGAAATCTATATAACTGGCAACCAGGAATCTTAAAATACCTCCCAATTGGTAGTATGATCTAGCATGTGTTAGGCAAATAGGGCTATTTGGTAGCCATTTGGCAAGCCCCTCAAACCGATTGAACCACGCTGTTAGTAGCCTGCGTACAGACTATACCTTTTGTGTAGTGCGTGCTTCAGCATTTATTACGCAATAGTGATAACAAAGAAAACGTATTGTTGTAGCAGCCAACAAAATCACTTTCGGGGAAACGAGGAAGCAATCAGATCTAAGAACGGTCATCATGTGATTAAATCTCAGGTTTCACTTTGTTCTCCAGGCAAACTTCATTAGCAACACAAAACTCTGGAATTTTAACTACCCTACTGCAGACAATAACCAGACGCTAAGAAGAAAGGGCCATTCAAACTGCCATTGAAATGAAATGCTGACTCACACAATACACGATATTGAGCGGCGTTGTGCAGACTATACCTTTTCCTTAGTTAGGTATTGTCTGCACGCAGGCTCCCCTGTTAGGCCATAGTGGAAGTACCCCCCCCCCCCCCAATTCACTCACATTACTTTTTATTATACTTTCAAAGTTAGGAGAGTTTTAAGGAGACTACCAGGTGATCAATAGCTTGCTGTTTGCAAGGATTCAGCGAAGAATCTTTACGAAAATTAGAATGAACTTCTGATAAGCAATAAACATGGAACTGCCTGATTTCAGAAAAGCACCTCTGATAAAAACTTTTTTAAATAGCCTATGGGATACTTTCGCTTGTGTGTTATGTGTATGTGACCTTCGATGCATGCTTTCAGTTTTAGGCATGGCTTTATATGAATTTGCATTTTCGTCACTGAGAAGGCTGTGACTTTTTGGGATCGCATTTTATTCACATAATTTGGCTGATAAAAGAACGTAATACATACGGAGATGACAATTGCTGCCCTTCCATCCTTTGTTACAAACTTTGTTTCCGGTAGCTGGATCACAAGTATAATGACTAACAGGACCATTTTTTGCCTTGCAATGAATGAAACAATCAGACCCATAAAAGTCGGTATCACACCATACTCTACGACAAAAAAACAAAGCAGATAAGGAAGAATTTTTTGTGATATTTAATGTATAAGTGGGGCTTTGGGATACGCAATGCAAAATTCATCAGGATTACAGTGTATATTAGCTAGATGCTTCAACAGTATGATTTGTAACTGCTATAGAATTCAGTTTCTCGTCTATTATCAATCATCTTGTATAAAAAATCGATCGGTAAAAACATCCATGGCAATCGACTTGCGTTGAACTTTAGAATTTTCTTGCTGATGAAGCTGATATATTAGCAAATGATTTTGTAAAAGGCAATCAGAGTGACCATACAAACAACCTCGAGCAAGGTTCACGTGATAAAAATTGCTGTTGCAATGCGCCAAAGAAGGATCCTTTCATTTAACAACAAATCCAATAACAGATCGCTATTACAGCCTAGCCTGTAAAATCAATCATTTTGAATTATTTTACCCGTTTTCCAAGAAGAAAGGAAAACCTAACCCGTATCCAAAAAAACGCAAAAATTTGAAAAATTCTAATGCAAACTGTTTCACACTCATTATCCAACAAGTATTTTTTTTCTAAATCTGCAATAACTAGATTCAATTTTGATATATTTTTCAGCATATTTAGTGACTTGGTTGTAGAGTTAAAAATCAGCAAACTTCAAAATTGCCCCAAGGTGAAAATAAGAGCTGCTGCATTAACAATGATTAATTATAATGTCAAATTATAAAACATGACAATTCCTGCAAATACAAAGAATTGCTTACAAACACGCAAAAATGCAAGTTAATTGAACGTTAAACAGACACTTTCATAAAGATTTCTGTCAAAATACAGTTGTGCTTCTTAAGTGTCCATGATGGCTGCTAACTTTTTCTAAAATGACTAGGCCATTATTAGATTTGTACTGTCAATTATAAATGAACACTGAGAACTGCCTCGAGACTGGATAACTCATGAATCAGAAAGGGAACCCTTTGTCACAGTTTCTTAATCAAGTTGTGTGCTTGTTCGTAATCATGTGAAGTTGCAGATATTGCCATGCTTTAATTTTACAGTATACTTTGCTTTGCACTAATGCTGGTAGCTCTGGTTTTGCTCTGACAGCAAATTTGAAGTTTGTTGATATTTAACTCTGCAACCAAGTCACCAAAAATTCTGAAAAATATATCAAAATTTGATCTAATCAATGCAGATTCAGATAAAAATAACCATTTGATTATCAATTTCAAACAGCTTGCGTTCGAGTTTTTTTTTAATCTGTTGCGTTTTTTTTGGACACCCAGTATATATCGAGAATTAGCTACCTGAAAGAAAATAAAGCGGTCCTATTACGCAGTTTCCATTTCTAAAAAGCCTGATTTCCTGGCTCAGGCACGCTAAAATAAACAAAGCTAAACAATGGGGGTAAGCAACCAACCATCACAGGCAAATCCACTTTAAGGTTTTTTCTATATATTGAAGTGAAGGTGAAGTGAAGTTGCGGTTTCTAGCACCAAGCGCTGGGATCGCAGAAGTAGAATAGGCCTAATCGACTCAGCGACCCCTTGTCATAACGCTCAAATGGTGGGGCTCTACCTGGGATCGAACCCTGTCCGCCTGACTGTTCTGGCTGCAATGTCAGAGGATTACACCACTGCGCCATAACACCTTCAGAAGAATTTAATTTGATTGCACAACTGCGCCACAACACCTTCAGAACACCTTAAGAAGAATTAAAGAATTTAACAAGTCAATTCAGTAAATTTCTGCATGGAACAGCCTTTCAAAATGTGACTCACCCCAGTAGTGCATTGGCGACTAAATGCTATTGCATGCTGCACGCTGCACGTAAAAATAATCAAACAATCCCAACACAAAAATGAACGTCCTTGACGTAACTGTAAGCTAGGTTTACGTTTTAGACTTGTGTTGTGTCTGTAGATTTTTGAAGTCATCGACAAACAGGCAAAATATGACAAGAGCGAAGGAAGAAATCGGGTGTCTACAAGTTGATGGCTAGCTTGTCGATGACTTCAAATTGAAGAAGAGTACGTTCTACTTACTGCAGATTGTTGTCGACAGATCAATAGCATACCCTTTGTTGATTGGTTCGAGCGGAGCCACGTGAGCATTCAGTTCAGTTCAGTTCAGTTCAGTTCAGTTCAGTTCAGTTCAGTTCAGTTCAGTTCAGTT
>REGL01000372.1:220488-232871 GCA_004194395.1 Aurelia aurita complex sp. Pacific | reverse complement strand
CGCAGCATTTTCTGTTTTGATTTTGGGGGGCCTGAAGCCGGTGCTTAAACAAATTTTTAATTCAATTCAATCGAGACGATATCACAGAAACGAGGCAATGGCCTAAGTGGAAGAAGATGGACAAGCAAAGAGGCGGACAGTCAAAGAATCGCGGGAAAGGCAGAGGTATCTTTGATTTACTCCCGTTAGGCAGAGCACTGTCGTCCTTTTGGGGTATTTTTTACCTGTATGTGTAAATCATAACAGATGTGTGTGTGATATTCTTAAAAAGTGCATGATGCCTCTCAGTCAGAAATATTTTCTTCTTGATCGATGATGATGGATGATAGGCCTAGGCTAGGACTATAATCACGACCAAGTTTCCTCTCGAAACTGTGGTTAACATCAGCAGTAGTCTAAAAAGCAACTTCCCCCATTTTTCGCCTTGAATGGGTCTAAATAATATTGTTAACAAGGCGTCAGCAGCATCAGGTGTGCAGAGATGGCACTTGCACACCGGAGATTTTCATTAATTAGGAGTTAATTAGGCTATTATTCAAATTAGACAATAGATAACAAATGATATTTCTCTTGGCACACTTGGAGATCAACGTCAAAAAGTGCCATAAAATATGAGGATGTTTATTTAGTTTATTACAACAACAAATACACATCTGAGATATCTTTGCTATTTGAGATCTATGTTTAATATATATTTGCTCTTTACAGGTCTGCCGCCTCCTGGAGATTTCATTGCTCTTGGTAAGTAATTTGCTTACTTCTCATCAATAACCTGTTGACTTGTAATTCCCATGTTACCATGAATCATCATTACTTCAAAATTCAAAATTAACGAAAATTCATGACAGAATTAAGTTCCTATTTTAGAATAAACTGAAATTCTTGATTTTGAACCTCATTTCATGATGGATCAAATTGATATGATTGGATACCCAATGTCCTCAGGTGGGCAAATATTTTTCTCCCTGCAGATATAGTAAACGCTTTTGCATATCGATATAGTTTTCCTGCCTAAGAATTCTGAACAATTCTCAAGAATTCTTGAGAATCCTTTTTATGTTAATGTGCACAAGGTCTATGCCATAGGGGTAGAAAAAGGGAGCATGCGAGCCAGCTTGCACAAAATGCTACAATTATCAAACGTTATTCAGTAGGAAATTTTCATCAAAATGCTTACACACACATAATGCGAACATGTCATTCCAGAAAATTTGCATTGTTTGGGTTGTAGGAAGAATATTAGTTATTCTCTTAAAAAAGACCATTATTTTTCCACATTCGCCTGTAGACTATTATTATCTATATTGTGTTCTGCTACAGGCTCAAAGTCAAGAGCATCAGACCAGGATCTCAAAACTTTGCAGCCACTTGCAAGGAAACCAGCTCAAACATCTACATCAATTGCTGTAACATCACAGTCATCTAGCAGCCTGAAAGACAAACGAAAGGATCTTCCTGCATCTTTAGCCTTGCATGGATCATCATTGCAGAAACAAGGAAAACTCTCAGCCAGTCTGTTCTCTCCAATACCAGCAAAGAATAGACATTCTCCCCAAGGGAGTAGAATTTTTGACAATGATTCCCCTGGCCCTCCTGTCATCTTGCTTGAAGGTATTTATGCTTCATCCCGGGAAATAGGAGCATGGAAAAACCATGGTTTTCCATAATTATAATAAAAATACAATAACAATTCCAAACCCCCATTTCAAGGCAGTTACGTACAGTGGTACAATAATTACTCATATTATGCCAATTAGGATAGGTAGCACTGGATTAGGCTCAAATGGTGGAGTTGTTTACACCCTTCTAATAAATTTCATAATTTCACTTGGGTATTTTCTTACCCAGGCATTCATAATCATCGCTGTAGATATGATCTGCCACTGGTCTTTTTTCGTATGGTTTTTGACTATATGCTCATAGGATTCTGGGCCAATTTCACCTTTGGAAAGGGCATGGGAAAATTTATATGGAAATCCATTGAAGCAAAATTCCATCGAAAAGCTTTATGGTGCAAGACACAACGAAACAGCTTTTTGAAAGCTCTGATTGCAGTACAGATCTTCATTGAAATGTAATGTAATTGTCTGTTTGAGAAGTAGAATCGAGATATCAATGGCAAGTAAATCATGAACCAGAATCAAATATGGAATACTTGTTCCCATACAAACCCCTTACCAGCATTTCCTAATTTCTGGGTCTTAAAGATGAGTGATTTTACCAAACAAACATGTCGCATCTAAGTAAGCCTTTCACTGACAGAGTAACATTTTAGTTTGAGTATTTGCCGTAAATATTTTATTCCACAGCCTGCCAAACTGGTGAACTTTTTTTTACTAACCCATTAGTACAAATGTTTTTGCTGCAATGATTTTTCAAAGAGGGAGACATTTTTCGTGTCACCCTGTTCTTACTGGATCTTCTGTTGCTTCTGTTTCAGTGAATCCTGTTGATCTGGAAAGTAGTGTTTTGGATGCAGCAGCAATGGGCCAACAAGAACAAGTCGAGGGTTACATTTGTGCAGCTCTGAAAACGTTGAAAGTAAATCGTTTGAAGCCAGACCCTTTGCTGTATCTCACATTAATTGGACTGGCTAAATCTCGACCAGAATTGTTTCTCTTGAGAGGAGTTACTGAAGTATGAATCTTCAATAATTATTATTTGGTCAGTTCTTTGCTTTTATGAATTTGGGCGCCACATGTTTTAAATTTTCTTAAGCATCGTTTTTCTCTCTTTAGAGCTTCATAATTTTGTCATCAAATGCTCAATACTTACAGTAATGCAGTTTGAACGAAAAGTCATGAAAACATATCTTGAACGAAGGTAGAAATTGGTGCTGTAGATCTTTTGAGAGAATGAAGAATCTTTTTATTATACTACCTACATTGGTCTGCTCACCATTTTTCTATGCAATTCATGATTGCGGAAAAGATGGCGTTCTGCAGTGGAATCAATAGTGATTCTATAGAAATTCGATCATCAAACTCAATGCAATCTTCGTCAAATGCCCCCAACTCGTTCTTTTCCGTAATAGTCCATTCTATTCCTTAGCAAAAAACGAAATTTCAGCAAAGAAAATGTTTCAATGAGGGCTCTCGACGCTTTTGAGGCCTTTCATTGCTGTCATTTCTAGATACACGAGGTTCTCTGTTGGTGTAAATCACGTTTGACCTGAAGGTTTCCTTGTACCTGGATACAAGTCTTAAGCTCTGGGTCATTCTCTGGTTGAATGAATTGATTTTTTTAGTTGCCTTTCGTTAAAAACCGCTCTCTCGATTGATCTTATCCTTCCAGCATCTACTGATGTTCCTGAAACGAGAAACAAGCACAACTGCTGTGAAACCAAAACCAAATCCACTGCTCACCTCAATGGCTTCGAATATATTAACAAGTGTATACCAAACTGAAGACTGCTGGCCGCAATCTTTTATCAAGGTAAAGTTTTGTCTAAAACTTTAAAATCATTTGAAAAACCAAACTACAGTAGCGAGCTTGATTCAAAGATTTAGACTGGTGACTCAAGAATGGATGCTAAATGCTTTGATATAACAACTAACTGACAGGCAATCAACAAGGAGAACATTGTGATGGAACAAAGGCAGAGAAAGCGACCCACATGTACGCGGTAGCTTCAAATGTCTAGAAGTGTTTGAGCTAGTGGAAAATGCCACATCCTTGTTAGTGCAGCATATGAATTACACTTTTTACTACCAGATAAGTTGTTTTTAGGAGTCAGATTTAACTGAAAGACAGTAACATACGAACTGCAGAAGTCCAATGAGAACAGACGCTTTTACTTGTTATGATATATTTAATTTTCTAGAACAGAATGTGCAGAGGTCATTACAAATAGTACTTTGAAGTACTGAGGTTCCTTGGTGACTACCGGCTGGGCTAACATTTTGGAAATTAATCTTGCACATTACCAGAATATAATCACTTTGATTGCAGAAACCATCCTTCCTTTAATGCTTTAATCGATAGCTGCAAGAGATTGGTGAATTTTAGCCTGCATGCAGACTCGACTGATTTGTTTTCAGAGAGAGAGGTTTCTCCTAGAAACCTTTCTGGAAAGAAACCAGTTGAATCTGCACACAAGCTAGGCGATGTTTGAATTGAAGCAGATTAACTCCTGATTTCATTCTATCTTTACAGGTGTTTGTGGAAGATGCTTTAAGTGACAGGTCCTGGGTTGACAGTGAACATTGCAAATCATTTGTTGATAATATCTTGGCATCATTTGGCACAGTGTTGCCTACAAAGCCATCAGAACAAGTAAAGAAGGACATACATACCATAGGATTGGGTAAGTCACAATAGAACATTTGCAATCAAATAATAGATCTTTCAATTACCATTCTTGGTTCTAAACTTTTTAAACATATGCGAAATTATTTGGCTACAAGCTACCTTAACTCGTAGCTTCTTTTGCCGCTTGTGCATTCAACTCTTCTTTTTTCGTAATAGTGATCACGTGAGATGTTGGGGTTGTTAATTTAGAAGAAGTAATAAGAACATGAAAGCTCTTCAGAGTTCTGAATTATAACGTTTCATATCTAGGAGATCAAAGCTCTCACTCTTCAAAAGCAACAGATGAAGAGAGAATTCTGGAAGAGTTTGGAATAACAGTGACGACAGACGAGCCAGTCTCTGTCATGCCAAGGTAAATGTTTTTGTTTGGCATTACCCTAAAGTCAGGGGGAGCCTAGTTTTAAGATCGTGGCTTGGTGTTTTTTGGTAATTCCGTAGTTCAATAAGATAAACATTTCCAATGTGCTCACCCTTTGTAGCATGACTACGAATTTTTTGACCTGTTAGTACCAAGCTTGACTTTAATTATGAATTGTTCTAATGTGTTTGGATGCTATTTAAAAGTTTTATTTCCCATTAGATATTCGTCACCCACAATGGAAACTGCAGTTCAGTATTACATTCAAGATGTTGTGAAAGAACAGTTGACGAAACGACAAATGATCGATGGAGTATCTCGCAATATGCTTAGATTCTTAACCTCTGTTTGTGGTTACCCTGAAGTGAGGCTCACTGCATCACAGAAAATCGAAGCATGGCTACAAAATCCAAAGGTATATCCTTTGTTACTGATTTGTTTATCTTTGTTAAAGCGGGAATAGACGACGATAAAATACAATCTTGTATGCCGTCCTCACAGGAATAGACATGATGTCATCTGGTTCTGGCTATGAGCGGTCTTAGAAAGAATAAAATTAAAGCACTCAGTCAAACTTTTCGTATCAAATTGTATGAAAATATCGCTCGATCTAGACTCGTTTGTAGAATAGCTGGACTTGCCCAAATCTATCCCGTGTTTATACCTAAAGAACTGCCACCTATAAAGTTACCCCTGCGTAGGAGGGAAGGGAAGCCTATTTTTTCATTATTCTGGTATTTGACGCGGAAGAGACTTAGGCAAGTCCATAGAATGGCTAAAAGATCTATTCGTAAATTCTGTGCTATTTAAAGGGGCTCCGTCGCCAAACAGTAAGCAAATCCGTAAACTCGCACATGTCACCAATTATCCATTGCTCATCCATTGTTTTCTGCAGTTTGTTTGGTGGCTTCACCCAAGCCACCAAAAAGTGACCGTTCAAAATCCACTTATATACGAGCAATCGTAGAAGATATGAATGTTTGGTTTGTGTTCCTTGGTGAAGTACAATGATTTATGTCCAAACAGCACTGTCATGTTGAAAAAATATGAAAATCCTTTGTGCTATCACCTTTCAAAAAACTGCAAGAATCATCGTTTTGTTTACATTCAGGCGACGGAGCTCCTTGAAATATTTGTTAGAAATGTAATTGTTAATTTTAAAAGCTCTTCTCTTTTCAGCTTACAGCAACTTTACAATCCCATCGAGAAACCCTTTCTAAGAGTAGAAACTATCCTCACTCCATAAGTACCCTCAAGTTATGCTCATCTCATTGAGTTGAATTGTTGTTGTTGTTGTCGCTTCACTGAAGCAGTAGTTATAGCTGCAGTAGTTATAGTTATAGCGTCCATGAGGCTTTCAATAGCGATAACTGCGAATTTGCAATCAGTCTCAGTAGAAATTAACATAGGACTTACCGATTTATCTTACAGCTGACAAGACCAGCTCAAGAACTTCTGATGTCCGTTGCAATGAACTGTAATACACATACAAGTGATGATATCGAGGTTATTGGGAATCTCATCAAAATGAGGCTGAAACCAAAGCCAATGGCGAATCACTACGTCTCATGTATCAAGTAAGAATGCACTTTTTTCAAATAAAAGCTGTGTTATGCACTATCAATGGGACAGGCCCCTTTTAGAAATTTTAAATTGGAAGAGAGTAGAAAGGTTAGACTGCTTAAATACTCAGCTTTAGTGAGAGAACTGGGCTACAAAAGTCTGTCTCAAAGTAGATGTCACGCGAAAATGTTTGCGATTAAAAATGTAAGTGTTTTGCGTGAATGATTTTGCTTTCTCGCAAATCTTACATCACATCTAATTTGAGACAGACTTTAATAACCTTTGTTGTTTTTCATTGATAACTATCAGAATATGATTAAATGCTCCGTTACTCTCTTGTTATTTGAGATTTGTAACTGTTTCATATATCCGTCCTTCGGAAGGAATGTTAAACTAGGGGTCCCATGCCTGGATGCGGCATGCATAGTGGGCTTAAATTAGCTTAAATAACTAGGAATTTTCCAGCCCACTTAAACTAAATTACCGAAAAATACATGAATACATATATCAAAGCACACGAAGAATTTAAGGATGCCGCGTGAATTGTCCACAATTTGAATGCCAAAATTAGTTTGAAAAACCCTGTCTCAATATTACTCGTATGCAGGAGTTTATGGGATCTCTCTAACAGTCACCATCTTCAAAAGCAGCTCAGAGGCCTTTCAAAGAACCACAAACTGATGAACCACAAACCCCCTTGAAATTAGATACCATTCTGGAATTTTACAGAACACAAATGCTACTCAAAATTCTTCTAAAAGCTGTTTTCTTTCCAGGGAACTCGTGAATCAACACCCAGACAATCTTGGCACAACATTGAAACATGTTATTTACAATGAACTTGGTCAACAACGCAATCCAAATAATATGGCAATTTTACAAGTCATCTTTCAAATAGAACCAGAAAACGCTGCTAAGGTTTTGTTTCTTTTATTTTGTTCTTTGCTGTCCTGTCCTGTCCTGTCCTGTCCTGTCCTGTCCTGTCCTGTCCTGTCCTGTCCTGTCCTGTCCTGCCCTGCCCTGCCCTGCCCTGCCCTGCCCTGCCCTGCCCTGCCCTGCCCTGCCCTGTCCTGTCCTGTTTTGTTCTGTTTTTGTTTTGTTTGTTTTGTTTCGCGTTTGATCTTTAGGTGTTTGTAGATTTCTTTGGGATGATCTGCTAAACCATGAAGATATTTCAGGTCCTATCCGTGAGATTGTTCTTGCAGCCTGTGTTGACTTGTCTGGCCTAATTTCGTGACATCATGTTAAGCTATCATTTCTTCTTTGATCAAGATCAGTTTGTGCACATTTAAGTGCAGGGGTGGCACCAAATGATACGGTATTTCGCGTTTCTTTATTTGAACATCACCGCTTCTTAAGGCCTGAGGATTTCTCTCGTTTCGTTCAAATTCTGAAATTTCTAATATCTTACCAATACATTTATTCAAAAGTTATAACGATCTGTTTGATTTTTCTCAAATTTTCTCATTATTTATTCTAGTATTTGGCTTTGGTTTATCAAGATCTCCTTTCAAGCAGGTACGACTGATAGTTTATTTTATTGGTGACTTGAAGCATTTTAGCGAGGGGTCCTTTCTAATCATGCCACTTGAAAGATGTCAGGTGAGATTCATCGCGATAACGCAGAATTAAAATTAGTCTTTCAAAATTTGGCTTTTTAGGGTGTTAGGGCTTTATTTGTTGTTATCAACACCCTGACCTGACAGCATATGCGTAGTATGTTGAGCAATGGGAACTCTGGAGGGGGATCAGTGGTGGTAGCAATTGCTGTCGTTGTTGTTTTCTCATCCGGGGTTCCATTTGTTCGGTATCATGTGCCTATGCTGACCTGACATCCAAAAATAGATTCCAGTACTCATCAGTATTTAATCGTATGTGTACCATTTGATAGTTGTTTACTTAATTTTTATCTATTTGCATGTCTTTATGTTAATGGCCACCGAGATAGTCATTGTCTTTTGCTACCTGTGATATCGTCCCTGTATTGTTGTATAGTTGTACAGTAATTAGAAAGTATAGTAGTGAACAAGAGCAATTTTGTAAACAAAGGATTCAGGTCTGTTCAAGACAAAGCGATTTCGAAGCCTAAAGAATAGATTTCACACCTTGTGCGCAGCTAGCCATAATGCTTTGCAGTCTCTGTTTATTTTGATTTGATTGAGTGCACTCAGAGGTGTGAAATCTATTCTTTAGAAAGGCAAATCACATTGTCTTTTCAGAAACCTGAATCTTTTCTTCCACAAAATTTGCTCTTTCTATAGTAGTGTAATATTTTATATGAATATAGAAACAAATTGTTGTTATTGGCGGGAATTTTCGTCTGAAATCTAGCTTGTGACAGACTATAATCAGCAGATCAATGTTATTCTACTTTTATCCTGCAGGGACGACTACTTGAAGGCGTTGAAAGCATTGTTTAGAGAAATCGTCAGAGTCCTGAGATATGAAATAAATTTTGTAGCATTTTGTCGTGGACTTATGCAAGAGAGGAGTGACAGTTATTTTTCGGAGCTTGAGCAAGGTATCAAGGTAAGAGCTAGACTGATATCATTCGTCTAAGTTTTTGCTCCATTGAATTGAATTGTTATTTACTGTTATAGCCATTCCTAAAACTAAAACTTCGTTGAAGCGGAATGGGTATTGTTGGGTGTATCGTCGGGAGGAATGGAGTGAAAACAAGAACTCATGTAATAAGTCTTGGTAAGAGCAGCGATTTCTATATTTAGTAATGCCCCGTTCAAACTTACACCAGCCTAAACTAAACCAGGTTATCAAATGTCATGTTCTGATTGGCTAATCCAACAATTTGATGTCATTTGATTGGTTGAAATTTAGCTTGGTTTAGTTTAGATAAAGCTGGTTTAACTGCGTCAGTGTGACTGTGAACGAGCATAGGTGTAAAAGCTTTTTACTGTACAATAATTTCAGGGCTCTGAAGAAAATATTTTTGGGACTGCGAGGCAGCATTGTTGTTTTCAGCTTTATTCAGAGGCCACTACCACCCAGCCACCACCCACAATTCCATGGAACCTGATTTAATTCGAAGAAATGCCCGCTTCGAAACAGCTGTAGATCTTGATAATTTTATTTGAGGAATGTGCATGAGAAGGTCATCGAGTTGTGCTATTTTTTCGTGTCCTTTCGTGTATTTTTTCGTTTCGTTCCCAAAAATTGCTCAAAAGACAATTACGCTAAAGATTGCAGCGAGGAACGTTTTACCTAAATTCAGTGCGTTCTTTTATCGAATTCTTACAGAATCCTTAAGGATTTTTAATTGAAACGCAATGCATCTTGGTAAATAGTTCCTCGTCGCCATCTTTAGCATAATCGTCCATTATTATCTTTCAACAGGATCGAGTCTTCGCAGCCTTGGTGTCACTGATCTCTATGGCAATGCTTGTCAGTGTTTCACCTGTTGTCAAGGAGATTGCTGTTGCTATGGGAAGAGGAGAAAAGCGAGGTAATTATTGTTTACATGAAATATAGAACCTGCTAGATGGTTCGGACATACTCTCCTCCGCCGGTTTCTGGTTCCGTGTTCCGTAGTCCATGGTTTTGTGGTCCGTAATTTGCGAAAGGAGAAAAGGAAGAAGGAACTGAAAGCTCCTTTCCTCCTCTTCCCTTATTTTTTCAAAAGAAACCGGCGGAGGGAGAGTTGTTCTGACATATAAATTCAAAAAAGAATGTTTTTTATTTGAAAAGTTTCAGATCTACTGCATTCGACGAGCATAAGTCTGTGACTACCACCAGTGATATGACCTTTGAATAAATAGACCTTTTTACTGGCAATAAAAGAGGCTTGGATCGAGCGTCCAAATTCAGTAAATTTTGCCACGGAATGCAAAAGCATGACCCCCCTTCTCAGTAGTAACACTGCAAGCTGAATAAATGGCAAGAAGCTGCTTCGTGTCTAGAAAGAATGATATTTTATATTGTATGATTAATTTAACGATTTGTATTCCACCATCAACATGGCAAGTTTTATCTTGACAGATCTATCCGTGCTACAAGAATTTCAAACCCAAATATCGTTAATCCAAAGAGATGCTGTTTGGTGGTTTCATACTAAAGTTTCAGGAATGTTCAGTCCAGGAGAAAAGGAGTTCATTTCTTGGTTTGTGTACTTTTTTTACTGTTCTTTGTCTTACACTGATCATAGTATATCATTGGGTAGACGTCGAGCATAGGCAGACTTCACGTTGATATTTNTAACGATTTGTATTCCACCATCAACATGGCAAGTTTTATCTTGACAGATCTATCCGTGCTACAAGAATTTCAAACCCAAATATCGTTAATCCAAAGAGATGCTGTTTGGTGGTTTCATACTAAAGTTTCAGGAATGTTCAGTCCAGGAGAAAAGGAGTTCATTTCTTGGTTTGTGTACTTTTTTTACTGTTCTTTGTCTTACACTGATCATAGTATATCATTGGGTAGACGTCGAGCATAGGCAGACTTCACGTTGATATTTACAGGAGGGGCCAAATCTATTGTGGGTAGACATAGTTGTTGCTCCCCGTGGTCTTGTCCTAGTAGTAGAGTAGAGTAGCTTGTAAGTAGAGTAATTCAGTAAATGTGCATCCTACGTGTTTAGCAGAATGTATATCTGAAAAAACAGAATGTCAAATGTTAAATTCACATTCATCATATACTCCCATTTTTGCAACAATTCATTATTACTCAAGCACTGTGGTTGAACGATACCCCGGCTGGCCTTGAAGTTCTGCAAATGATCAAGAGCTAAAGATTCAAGCTCATGAGAAGGTCAACTCAGTAGCTATATACAGCAACTTCAGAATGGAACAGCATCCCTTAATAACTATCCGATAGTTTTCTTTGTACTGGAAGGCCTTCATATCTCGTTTATGCACATAGATTGTACGTAATAATATTAAAGATGAGTAACAATTATTCTTGCAATGATCAGTTTCTCTTCTTTCCCCTAGTTTGAACAAAATATTGTTCCTTGAAAGCAACGAGTGTTATCAGAATAAAGATTCTTGGCCATCGGAAGGCGAAGCCACGTAAGTATGACATATGTTATTAGTTTATATTAATTCCTGTTTATTGATCGGTATGGCCTGAAGAGTATCTCTGCATCTTCAGCTAAGCCTCAAGCAAATTGTAACTTGTGAGAGCAATGCAGAAATTTTGGTTGTTCTTAAGAGAACAATGCAGTCTCGTTCTGTCGTTCTTTTTATACCTGTATAACTTTACTGGTTTTAATTATAAACATAGACCTTTTCAATAATTATAAGTTTCCTTCGAAAGGAACGTTAAACTGGGGGTCCCATGCCTTGCTGTGGCATGAATAGTAGGCCTAACTTAGCTTTAAATAGTTAGAAATCTTTCCAGCCTACTTTGAATAAAGTAATAATTAAAAGAAATCGATAAGGAATTTCACAACAATACTTATTTTGACATTTTGCTCTCGCTTCATCAGAAAAAATCAAGTTTTCTTACTGGTTTCACATACAGCTGACATTTTTTTCGCATTTTATAGGTATCAAATTGTGTACGTAAAGCATGTTATTTTTTCTAGGTTTCTTCTTTCACTGGTAAGAGATGCTCCATTGACGGAAGACGCGTTATTGAGACTTCTTTTGCTTGGCCTGTCAGAAGAATTTCCAATGAACTGTGCTGATACAATTGATGTTGTTGAGAGGCTCGTGCAGCGATCGGCTGTCCTCAGAACAGGTATGAATTCAATTCAAATTTTTGTGACTAGTTTTGAACGAAAGCTGTAGTTATGGTGCTTTTAAAAACAATCCCCGTTTGAAAGGTCATTACTTCCTGGATATCAAGGCAATTATGTTTGCAAATATAGTATTCAATAGTTGACATGTTCAAATATATTTCAGAATTTACCTAACTGAAATCGGCTACTCCGTTCTGAAATTATGAGGTATTTTCTCAAAAAAGCTCCTTCAAGAAACCTTCAAAACAGGCCTAAAATCACGACCAATTACATGCTTTAGAACGTGTTATCCCTTTGGGACGACTTTATATTGTGATGGGAGATACTCTAAGAAATTTGATTGCGTGGCACTCAGCAAATAATTTGTTTTCTTTCCTTTTTCCAGGTCTCCAAGGATTAGAAATTGAACGACAAACAGTGATGGAAATGGTCTTATCACTTTGTGTTTATTCA
>REGL01000372.1:191484-210980 GCA_004194395.1 Aurelia aurita complex sp. Pacific | reverse complement strand
AGCAGATTTTGTAATACAATAGCAAAAGTTGCGTTTGATTGACACCTCAATTCAAAGCGATTAGCGGCTGCAGACAAAGGAAATTCTCGCAACCAATAATTCAAAACAAACAAAGCCGCAAAAGTTTCCCCAAAACTGGTAGGGCAAACTCTCGCCTTGTGCAAGCGAAAGATGGTTTTTAAGGGAAGTTATGTGCTTATAGCGAAAGAAGAAGGGTAGATCTAAAGTTCTGTCGCTTAGATTATATGTATTTGATTCAGGAGCGGAGCAGAAGGCATTGTAATTCTCGCGTCTTTAGGGCTTAAAATAAAACGATTACAAAACAGCTCCTAAATCAAATAAACATAATCTAAGCGACAGAACTTTAGATTTACCATTCTTCTTTCGCTATAAGCACATAACTTCCCTTAAAAACCATCTTTCGCTTGCATAAGGTGTCAATCAAACGCAACTGTTGCTATTGTATTACAAAATCTGCTCTTGTTGGAGGGATGTCAAGCTTATCATGTTCATGTTCATGTTCATCATTCAATTTAAATTACACTACCTACAATCAACTGATACAACTACAAAACAAAATACAATATATAAATATAAAGGTATTACAATACAAAAACATATAGATCTAGTAGGTAGTATAATTCTTAAAGGAGGAGCTCTCTCAGTAGCTAAACTAATCGAGGAGAGAGCTCCCCTTTTTGTTGTGCTTTGTATATTCAAAAAAAGGCTAAATTCATGAAAAACTCATTTTTCGCAAGATGGATTTTTTGAAAATGCAACACTGTAAACGTTGTAATTAAGTGTAGAGATGGATTTACAAAGGCCTTATGCTAAGAAGTACAAAAGCATGTCAAATAGACAGGAAATTTCCTTTAACCATGCAGCACCCAGCTTATAGTAATTTCATATGCAGCCCATGAAAGGCAATGCTTGCACAACCAAAATTTCTCAATATAGCTATTTCTTGAAAGGAATATATACAAAAACTATGAAATATGAATACTATAAAAGACATCCAGGGGTCTATATTCTTCTTATGTCTTAGACCCCCCTCCCCTCCTTATACTCATAACGTAACTTTACCTTAATTAAATGAATGGTGGTCCCAGATACAGGACAATGTAAACTTTAGACATTTGCTACTTCTTTTAATTATTTGTTCAAAGTTTTCAATTATATTTTCAATTATAGCTCTTCATGGATTGGTTCCTAATCAACTTGTCCTTTTCATTCAAACATTTGGACTACCTGTTGCAAGCGTAAGGTATGAAATTAAGCAAAGAAATTAACTAAAATGCCTGAGGTAGATGTGTAGATATATCCTTCGACCTTCGATATATGGTCATGTTTGCTCTTTAAAACGATTTCTGGAATGCACAACGAGTGCGCTAGCTACCTGGGTTTTAGAGAATCTTTTGTTGCTTTGTCTGTTTTGAATTACTGGTTGAGAGAATTTCCTTGTCTGCCATCGCTAAGCGCTTTAAATTCAGGTGTCAACAAAAGCAGCTCATGCTATTGTCTTGCGAAATCTGTCCTTGTTGATAGGAAGTATATATGAAGGAGGCTAAGTTTATGGGAAGTCTACATGACTTGTAGATGGTCGAAGGAGACTTGACCGATTTCATTATTGCCATTTACAAATGTTCAAGGCTTTTCTACCGTTCTACCCATAAATTTCCACGTTTATTAACAGCAAACTGCTGGAATGTTTAGACAGAGCTGCAAGTAGCGATCCAGTTGAGTTATCTCAAGTTATTGTAGATCGAGGTAAAGTATTGCAATTTTCTGTTTTTCTTTTGTTGTGATGAACTTTATTGGCAATCCTACATTTAAAATTGACAAAAAGAGACAAATCGATAAAAGTAATCCATTCTATACGTAGTCCATATTCATAATTATTAAGGACTATGAATATTTATTATAGAAGGACGTTTTTACTTCTAAGGAGCTTCAAGTCATTTGATAAAGACATGAAGTGAATTCCATTTAGCTGTGAACTGATGAAAGGTCCATTTACTACTGACTCGAATGATTTACCGACGATTTACCAGAACCATGTTATTTTTAGATTATCTTTTCCAACTTGTTGAAGTTCAGTGGGCACGTGGGGCTACAGGAGGAGAACAGTTATGCAACTTTTTAGGCCAAGAAGCAACTGCACTCAATCACGGTAAGGTGGTTAGTTTTAACCGAATATGTTTCATCTTTCATCCAATTTCGCCAAGCTGATGTTAAAGTCTGTCTCAAAGTAGATGTCAAGTGGGATTTGCGATGACGCAAAATTGCTCTTGGAAAATTCGTCAGTTGTGTTTGTTCTCGGGCATTACCCCCTGACATATAATTCGAGACAGACTTACGTTTTCTTCAAAAAGTAAGGTTTGCCTGTCTTTTTGTATTCTGTTTATTCTAGCAGCTTATTTTAAAGCATGTAGAAGAGTTGTTACTGGCTGTAAATTGATTTTTAAATAAAGTAATTTTAATGTCCTTCGGAAGGGACATTAAACACAGGGTCCCACGCTCACTGCTCACAGTGGGCCCAACTTAGCAGTAATATAACGTGATATCTTTTCAGTCTACTTAAAATGAAGTACAATTGATGAATGGTTGTCAGTTTGTGCAGGTGATTTTGAATAGGTTCCCGTATCTTCAGCTCGAATGTGATTTTTAATTTTGCCTCCAAGGACACTGTCGGGGATCTTTCTTTGTTATTTGAAACTTGTATTGAATATTTATTATCTTTATTTTCTCGTTTTTAGAACAAATTGACCTGGATGTGCTTGAAGAAACAATGGCGCCATTTTCTGTACAAATCAGCAGTCCAGAGTACATGAAAGAGGAGATCAAAAGGTACCCAGTTAACTCTAAGTGCAGATCACATATTTTGATGTTAACGGCATGAATTCGATATCTTAATGGGCAAGTCTGGGGTTTGTCTGATTAATGCTAGAAAACAAGCTTACCAACTGCTGCTCTGAATTATGAAGTTTTTTCCACATTTTGAAGTTCGTAGCAGCTGTAAATTTGTTAAAACATTCTGCGAATTTAGGCCAAACATCCTTGCAATTTCGTCGCCATTTTTCATCAAAAGACGACAAAGAGGCTTAAGAGGCGAGAAAACAATAGTGCGGCCTCGTTTTCGTTGAATGTGACGTCAGAAAAGCACAGGTTCTTTGCTGTTATGACACCACTTTCCTCTGGTCGCTTATTTGAATGCTCGATTTTGCAGAGAAAGGACGAAAGATGGTGGGAAAAATTACGACGCTCCATTCATAACGGTATAATCTTGTATTTTATCATTCATACCAACCTCGGACTGGTCCTTTAAGTGTAACCAAAGTTATTCGACATTTGCCAGCTGAATCCACTGATCAAGTTCTTTTTAATTTTCAGGCCGACAATCTTTACCAAGGATAGTTTGGAACAACTGTTATTGAAGGTACTAAATTAACGATTAACGAAATTTTGCTGAGCAATTCTTCAAAAATACTAGCTGAGGGGTAAGGCCTATACTTTTCAATTAACTTTTTTTAATTCTTTACCAGGTTTATTTTGAAGAAAAGGCAAAGAAAGAAACATCGGAGGCTTTCACTGAGCTGAAAAAAGTGAGTGTTTGCACAAGATGGTTTCTTCTGCTGTAGTAGACCTTCATTTTGCTTAAAGATGCTATTGGTGTGATGTTGATAGAGAAACCATGTCTTTGATGCAGAAAGCAAAATTCTTTTCATATCGTTAACACACTTTCATTTATTACTAATATTTACTTATTTGATTTTTCTATTTCTCGTTTAGATTCTTGCGATCAGTGTTGTATCTGGCACGAAGGATAAAATAACTATGAAGGCACTCATTGATGCGTTAACTGAGGTAAGCTGGAGGCAGATAGCACCACTATATTAGAAATACCAAAGATCTGGGCATGCTCTTTTGAATTTATCTTAATCATGTATCATTTTACTTAGCAATACGTATATATAGGTTTGCATTGGTTAAGTTTTCTCTTTTCATTGTCATTAATAATCTTGTACTTTTTGCTGGTAGCGATTTTCTTCTCGCTGAGATGAAATGGCTCATCCTCTATCCTCTATCATTTATTTTATTCAAAGATTCTTCAATCAGAGATCAAAGAGAAGTTTATTGCAGCTCTGTATCGAGATGTCGAAAAAACATGCTCATTGTTCAGCCTACTTTTTAAACATAAGGTAATGAGGTTCCTTATTCCTGCTTTTATTTACGACCTTCATTCTGCCTTCATCGAAATCTTTTAACTGAAGCCTTGCTTGTAGGAAAAGTTTTAAAGTTTGAGAGTCCTTGTACGAAATGGAAGGATCCCTAGCCCTCTGATCGCAGCTTGAACCCTAACCCAAACCCTAGACTGTTGGGTTAGGGTTATGGTTCTAAATTTCCTTTATAACTAAAAACCGCTTCAGGCTTTGCCAGATGCTTTTTGGAAGATATTTTAGTTGAAAGCCTCAGGAGCAAGGCAAAAGATTTGACAAAAGAACATTGTTCGTTTGTCATTTGCAGCAAGTTTAAAGATCTTACAGAAAAATAATGAATTCTTTCTGTTTTATTTGAGGATGAGGAAGACAGC
This sequence comes from Aurelia aurita complex sp. Pacific, assembly GCA_004194395.1. Classification (NCBI taxonomy): domain Eukaryota; kingdom Metazoa; phylum Cnidaria; class Scyphozoa; order Semaeostomeae; family Ulmaridae; genus Aurelia; species Aurelia aurita complex sp. Pacific. The sequence continues at coordinate 206,389 of REGL01000372.1, read as the reverse complement.
TTGCAAATATCACAGCTAAATGAGATCATAATACTTGTGAGGTCCAGACGAGAGGAAGGTAAAAAGAAATTTTGATGATATGAGAATGTCATGTCTCACTTGCCAAACCATCGAGGTGAATTTGTACGGACGGGTGTTCTTGTTGGTTGCCAAGTGAAGAAGGCGGTGGATCTATCTGAAACTATGATTTTCATTTTCAGAAGAGTTCATTTTCAAATTGGAGCCTCGTTCGGGAAACGCAACTTTACGATAAATTTGATAAATCAGAATGCGACGAAATGTATGTTTTAGTACCAGACCAACAGATGTTGACAAAATATGTTAATTCATTTTCAAATTCGATGAGAAATATTCTGCATTTCAGTTCATTTTTGCAACCTTATGCCTACACATTGAACGTCAAATCAAACTCCGATTAAGGAGTAATGTGACGCTGTCTTAAGGTATCATATGACCCAACAAGATCACGTGACCGTTAAGCAGATATAAATGGGGCACACGGTCCTGTGAATACTCATTCTCTTGACGACGACTTTAGAGTCGGAACGCGTCGAGGATCTCTAAGCGAGATAAGAGAGAAGCTCCAAGTCGTCTTTCATGTGTGCATCTATGATTGTCGCTAGAGTTGAGTAGCTTTGTCGATGAATTTCAGACTATTGCATGCGTTGTATCTTCTAGGTAACAAGTTTGAAAAACTGCTTTCGTCAATATGTGTCCACATGGGTATCAAAGATGACAGAGATGCAAGTGGTTCCATTGGTAAGAAACTTAATTCCATTGTTTACAATGCCCTTTGGGGATGGAGACATGATTTCGGGAGTCAGTCGATTCAAGCCAATGTGGAATTAGCCACAGTTTTAAGAGTTTTGGGTCTGGGAGTCATAGTTTCTATATTCTGCCAATATTGTTACTTTGGAACTCCGTGAAAGACTTTGGCTAAGCTATTAACTTATAGTCGGTCGCGAATTGGATATCACGTGAGAATGCGCGCGGATAACAAATATTGAAGAGTTCTGCGTGACTAATTGTCCGTCAACGTAAGTCCTTCAATCACATGACATCTAATTTGAGACGGACTTAACCACCTGTTAGACAATTCCAAACTTCAATCCCTTTCGATTTCCCTTATTCCAGAGACAGAACTGGAGAATGCTTTGGCAAGCTTTGTGAAAGAAGATAACTCTAAAGCTGTGATTCAAGCTTTGTCTCTTCAAATAACACATTTACTATCTAAAGGAGTACGAAATGGAAGCTTAGCTGCTAAAGATTTGGAAGTTTCTCTTTTGCTGGAAGGTAGAACCTTTACTGATTATTTTAATGATTTTTTTAGGTTTAAATGATTATTTACTGGACGATGCATACGGAAAGGAGAGGCAAAACAAGCTCCAACAAGTTTCTTGGGAAGAGAATGTTGATTTATTAATCAATTATTCCAAAAGAGTAACTTTTTCNGTGATCAAGCTTTGTCTCTTCAAATAACACATTTACTATCTAAAGGAGTACGAAATGGAAGCTTAGCTGCTAAAGATTTGGAAGTTTCTCTTTTGCTGGAAGGTAGAACCTTTACTGATTATTTTAATGATTTTTTTAGGTTTAAATGATTATTTACTGGACGATGCATACGGAAAGGAGAGGCAAAACAAGCTCCAACAAGTTTCTTGGGAAGAGAATGTTGATTTATTAATCAATTATTCCAAAAGAGTAACTTTTTCTTCATATTTCACTACGCACATTTATAATTAGATGAGAATTAAAAGCAATCTATCCCCTTAATGAATGCAAGAAATGGATAAAGATCTCTATTGGATATTCCATAAATTTGCGCTAATTTCCTTCATTCGACGAAGGCAGGATCATTCATGCGTAATTTTCATGACTTTGCTTTCTTTGGATGAAGCAAATTATTGAGGGGGCAGTGTGCCTTTATTCCTCGTACTTCGAAATGTTTAGCCAACCTTTTTCCAATTCAATTCATTCTTTTTCCAATTCAACTCAACCTTTCTCCAAATCAATTAAATCTTTTTCTAATTCAATTCAATCTTTTTCCAATTCAATTCAATTCAACCTTTTGATGATTCTTTCATATTGTTCAACAGCGTGCCACGTGATGCAAGACAAAAATCTTCCAGTATTAAAGAAATTCATTGATGCAATATGTAACTCTTTCGTTGAATCAGCCAGCAAGAAAAATGCAAATCAATTTGATCATATCAAAAGCTGTGTCCAATTTCTTGGTAAGCTTTAACATTTTTCCTAGCACTCACAAACGTAAGAGCCCGGTTTGCACTGTACCGGTACAACTTTGCATCCGGAACAAAAGTGTATCAGACCAGTAGACTGATTATATGTTCGTAAGTTATCGCTAGTGATAGACTGATGGACGCTATATCTAATAACAGTTCAGTCGAAAGCGTTGTTCGAACGCTTTTGTTTGTCTTTGGCGGGAAGTTTGAAGTGAAGAAGAATCAGCCAATCCCATAAAGTTATTTCAAGTCTTGCATCCTGCTTTGTCCAGGAACACATTTGTTCCTGGTGGGAATTTTCTTGCCGTTTTGAGAAGAGTTTGGCCATAAGACCCTCAACTGGAGCGACAACAGCAGCATTAATTGACTTCAATTAGATGAGCGTAAGTCCTTGTGTAGTGAGGCTATCGGACCAGCCTCTCTTTTACACTGTTCCTGCGAATCTGTAACACTTTTGTTCACCCTGTCGATGGAATAATTTTTTTCTGGAGCAATGTAAAACGCCCTTGAAGCGTAGCAATTTTGTAATGGATCAAAACTGTACGATTACAGTGTAAACATGGTCTGAGTTTCTCAATTTTGCTGTAAGAGAACAAAAACACAGTGCAGTGTTTAATTGTTACCGTTCTCCCAGGGGTATCTCCGGTTTTCAGGTTTGAAAGTATTTACGACAGGTTTTGTCCTGACATTTTATTATGCTTTCCCATTGGCTAATTTCAGCTAATTTTTATATGTCTAAATTCCCTTTTTTTACTTTCACAGTTCAAGTCTACAAAAATGGTAGATCTCTCAATGACAATTTCTCGTGTGGATTAGCTTTGGATTGGATTGAAATTCTCGATCCTGAAATAATTCATGTTGATCCATTACTGCAAAGAGAATTACTGTTTATGGACAGGGAGGAAGTAGCTTCTGGGAGTGTTTTAGACAAAAACAAAACATCAGCTTCATATCTAAGAGCATTGTTAGCCCACCAATCAAAAGATACTACGTTAGTTGATTGTTTGGATTGGCTGCTCAGTATTGATGTTATTGGTAGCAGGTATGACATCATTTTTCCTTCATGAGAGACAACAAGCATCTACTTTTATTACCTGGTTCCCTTGTTTCTCCGTGGTAAACTTTCTTCAGCTGAGGCTCACCGATGTGATGTGATATTGATCAAAGCAAGGGATTTAAGTACTGCGTTTTACTCTGTTTATGCTTTGTGTATACATGAGGGACACTACTTGCATCATGAAGTAGGAAGAACAGGGATGTGTTATGTAGAGCTTCAGCGTTGAAATTATTCAGAGCTATTTCTTTTTCTATATTTCTATCTTGCATCCGAAGGTAGCTTTAGGACACTGTGAGAGATGGGCTTATCGAAGCAATGCCCTGGTCCTTTCTTTCGATGCGAGATGCAAACACACCTCATGATTCCTTTAGCCTGGACTTACAGAGAGTTAGCAACTTTACTGATCTATGTAGCTGGCTTGACGGGGCGGGGACTCAACCTACCAACCCTCAAATTGGTAGACAAGTGTACTGCCACTCAGCCATCCCCATTTACTAAGAGCTTTGACCTACCAGTGCATTATGCTCAAGATTTAGTGCAAGTAATTATTGCTTTGGCTGTGTGGGTTACAGGTTGTGCTAATTTTTCGTCATTTTACGCCACTTTTCAGTATAATTGGGATACTGTTCTAATTCAGAGATTTGTTTCATTATTAATGTAAAATATTGAAAAGTACTTATGTGATAAGACCTTTTAGCTATTCTAAAAGGGATCTGAATTTAACATCATTTTTCTAAATTTTGAGGAATTTTGGAATGTGCACAACAGTGATAGAAGCTTTAATGCCACTCGATCGAACCTCTCACACAAGAATGTGCATAAAGACAAATATCACTCGATCCAATCTCTTTTGTAGAATAACTAAAAGGTCTATTGTGAGAAATTTACGAAGTTACTCAAATCAACAGCGCTGCTCTTATTTATTATTTATGCTTCATTGTAGACTGAATCCCACTGCTGCTTTGGACTTAATCAGTTCTGTCGTTCACAATCCAAAGTTATGGCAAGGAAGAGATAGTAAACAAAACAGTTTGGATGAAGACAAAGGGAGACGTGTAAGCACTTTTTCAGTCGTTCTTCCTATTATTTACGTTGTTGATTGTTGTGATTTGTGACTAGTACTGAGTTTTGTTTTGGGCTAGAGTGCAGTCTATAGCGGGCGGCATTCGAATGTTTTGTTGCTGTATGTCATACGGTAAGGGTTAGGGTTAGTTTCAGAAAAGGATTTTTTAGGGTAGGTCAGTAAGGGTTAATTAGTTAATGTAGGGCTTTTTAGGGTTAGCAAGGGTAAGTTACGTCTAGCTGAGGTAAGTTAGGGTTGGCTAGGGTAAATGAAGGTTGGGGGTTTGTTCAGTTCAATGTTTGCAACACGAATATGACGTTAAGTGACATCCGCTAAACTGCACTCGTCCCTTGTTTTGCAAGTAAGTAATTTGAAAATATTGACATCGAAAATTTTGGACAATAACCCTGGCAAAATTTTTATTGCAATGTTGCTTCATCATTGTGTGTAGTTACAAGAGCTCGATCATGGTTTGACCCATTTTTTATTAAACCTATTTCCNAAATTTGCAAATTGGTTGAAATGATTTTAGCTGAAATGGAGATGATATACCAACCTGCGAAAGGTGAGGAGAAATTTTTTTAAATGTACTTACCTCGTTATATTAGCAATTGTTGGTTCTCATTTTAATCAATAAATATATCACTCTTCAAGTCTCCATAATCATTCCATTGACACAGTTTTTGTTATCATCATGTGTTATGGACTTGAAAATCACACTGGAAAATAAGATCAGAAAAAACAAAAAGGCCTTCCCGATATTTGTACCTAGTGCATCCGAAGGTAGTTTTAGGACAGCAGGAAGCCATGATTATCAAAGCAATGTCCTATCCTAGTCCTTCATCTCGATGTGACCACACCTCATGACCCCTTTAGCCTAGACTTACAGAGAGTTAGTGGCTCTCCTCACTCTACCTAGCAGGCTCGGCAGGTTGGGGACTCTAATCTAACCACCAACCCTCAGATTGGTAATCAAACGCGTTACCACTATGCCATCCCTGCTCATAAAGTAATGTGTATAGTCTGATGCGTTACTTGAGATTATTGCTTGATTATCGTTAAAAGAGACAGGTTACCCTCTCATCACCATACGCATCAATGACCCCCGCACGCCTCTAATAGCAGAGAAGACACAAATACAGTTTTTGCCTCTAATTTCAATGTGTTATCTTCAATTTTTAGACCAGTCAGAGGGATCTACATCGCGTAAAGCTGACGCTGATAAAACTAAGTATGTGTTTTTATCGTTGTTCATACCGGGTCAGTAAAGAATAATTTGAAACGGTCGGCGGGCTGTGGCATAAAAAGTACTATACGTGGCCTATATTCAAGACTGAACTGTTAATCTATCACCCAAAGGCTAACTTACATGTGAAAATTTTGTTTGGTAAAATTGCTCATCATTTAGACCCAACGATATTAGGAAAATACTGGGAAGGGGTTTGTATGGGAACGACAATTTAACGTTTGATTGCGGTCCGTGATTTATTTTTCATTAAAAAACAAATTTCATGCAATTGTCTGTTTCAGAAATAGAATTCAAATGTCTGCTTGTTTAGCTTGTTATTTACTTACTACAATGTGTCAATCGAGTCTGCACGCAGGTTAGCGATCATTTACCTTCAATTATTTCAATCATATATCACATAATATTCCTATATTTTCAGGGTCATGCCTCCTCTCCCTGCAGACATCGTAAATATTGCTGCGAAGAGAATGCCCCTGTTGCTAGATCATGTCAAAAATCTGAACAAGAAAATGGACAGAGTTGCAAATACTATCAAAAGGCAGAAAAGGTTAGTAGACGTTAAGTGGATAATTCGTATCATTTTATACTATACGTACTATTTTGAAACATGCAAGCTAAATATGCCAGTCGTCTAAAGAAAGTAACAAATGTTGCAAATAAAGCTGCATTTTTAATGGTTCTGTGTGTAAATAAACCCCCACCACCCTCCTGCGTCCGTCAGCACCCTTTTCAGGACCTCATCACCGTCCTCGGATACCCAGCATCCTTCTCAGGTACTCAATATCCTCCACAACCACTCAGCACTCTCCTCTTGTACTCATCGTTCCTCTCATGTCTTTCTTCGACACTCAGAAACCTCCTGTGATAGTCAGCATCCTTCTCAGGTACTCGGGAACCTGTTTAGGCACTACACACCCTCTTAAGACATCAGCACCCCCGTCGGGTATTGAGTTATGATTTTTATAATATTTTTAGTTCATTCATTCATTCATTTATTTATTCATTCCTTTATTCTTTAAACATTTAGGTTTTCTACATGTTTTATCTTTTCGTTTTATAGATTTTCAAGGCCCATAGTCAATTGCTTGTTTCACCAAATCTATCTACAAAGACCAAATTTACTGGAAATGCCACAACAAGAAATGCTTACGAAAGAATCGGCTGACAGAATTCTACAAGGAGAAGTGTCGTCGGTAATAAAAGTACATTTTACGTACAAAGCTAATTTTCGCTTAGGAGCAATAGGCAGAATTAAATACGTCCGTCTACAGAACAAAGTATGAAAACAGTATTTTTTAGGCATTTTAGCCCCCCTGTCAGAAGTTCCAGCCCCTCTTTCGAAAGATTTCTGGCGCCACACCCCTGGCAAAGAAACAGCCAAGCACGATCCCAATGAAATAAATACCGGCGCGTAAGAACCTTGTGGATTGAGAAAAAACAGGCTGAAACTGCCAAATGAAGCCGTCATGTCATTAGTACCGATCCGTTGTATTCATTGCATAAGAACCCTGGCTGACTTTGAAAGTTGTAGATGTTCGTTATGTTGTTTAGCGAAATTTGATACTTGTATGATTGTTTTCTTTTTAGATCGATGGTTTTATTCACAATTTGATGTTATCAATTGCAAACACACAACCTCTTAAAGCTTGGGATGATGAGTTTCATAATTTGGTCATGGTCTCTCGTCGGTTGGCTTTCAAACATCCATTCATGATTATAAGGTTTGCTTGTTTTGGCCTTGTTTATAATTCGCAATTTCTATATTTTAGGCTTGTATATTTTACCATGTTTTCACAAGGAATTGGTATTCTCTCTTCTTGAATTTTTGTAAGTTAATCTCTCTATCCTTGTTCCTTAACAGTTTGTTTACCCCCAAAGTTGGTGCTTCCCGACTCAAATAGAAGATTCTTTATCCCCGAGACAACTAACTTAAAGTTTCATAAAGGTTAATGATAAACTAAATTTACAATTTGCCTAATTATTCAATTTTCTCGCAGTATTCTTCGAGCATGGCTAGTGTATTATTTAATTGTTGACATGTACAAATGAATTTTACTATAATCATCTACTTCGTCCTGACCTCATGAGAGATCTTCTCAAGAAGGCCCTTGCAAGAGACCTTCAAAACAGGCCTATAATCACGACCCTGCCTTACAGCAGTTATGACTTTACGTGCTTCTGCACATGTTATCCCTTTGGAAGGATCATGGTGGGAGGATAGCAACATCATTCCGTGCGATTTCATCCTCACAAGAAAGAGGATAACAGAAGCTTAAATCATGCTGAAATGTGTTGAAATCATTGCTGTAAGACAGAGATATTGGGGAGGTTTGTTTGTGATTGTTTGTGATTTTAGGCCTATTTTGAAGGTTTGTTGACGAGACTTTCTTGAAAAGTTCCTCTTGATTTCAGAACGGAGTGTCCGATTTCAGTCAGGTAAATTTTAAAATGTATTTGAATACGTCCACTATTGAATTATATACCAGCCAGTAATATTGCTTTGATATCCAGGGAGCCGTGGCTTTTCAAACGGGGATTATTTTTTTTCTCATCTGGTACTTGTTTTAAATTTTATAACCTGAGCTCTGAAATCATTTTATTTCTTTCTACAACAGACAACTGCCCACACTTCTATCTGTGATTCAAGGTCGCCATCGAATGGGTGTCGAGTTCTCACATGCCAAGCAAATGATGTTGTTTACTCAGGTCCTGTCTTTGTTGGATATTCTTCGGCCTTTTATCTTTGTGAAAAATCAGGTATGTAAAATTGAAATATCATTCTTTTGAATAGACCTTTTAGCTATTCTACAAAACAGTCTGGGTTATACCTTTTTATACAAAAAGTTCGATTAAGTGGCGTTGGAGCTTCTATCACTTTAGTGCACATTCGAATATTCTTCAATATGTATACAAATTTCGTTCGATTCGGATGCTCTTTTAGAATAGCTAAAAGATCGATTATTTGGTTTTAAAGTTGTAGGTAGAATGATAAATAATGCAAATATGTCAATCCTCTTACCACTGTTTATGAATTTCAAGACAACTGTTCGGATTTTTAAGATCACCAACAGTGGATAAACCACGCTAAATTGGGTCATATTCCACGCTCACTTTTTTCAAAGAAATTTTTAGAAAATCATCTAGTCGAAGGACCCATAATGTGTCCACAACCGAAGCTGACCAGACCACCCCTGCTTGCAGCTCATCTAAAGAGGATAGACATAGTTCAAAGCTGGCCTTGGCCAAGTTAAAAATATAGTCTATTGTATCATGCAACTTTGACACGTGCCGTTTCATTGTGTAGCTAAAGAAACAATGGGTGTGGGGTGTTTCTTTTTTGCCTATTCATAGCGGATACGAGATATATAGTTATCTCGATTCCCTTTAATGTTTTTTTCTGCAGAGAGAAGTATATACAGTTAAGCCCGAAATTAGTCATACCTATGTCAAATTTGGGGTATTTTGAATTTTTATATTTGCGGACCAATCCACAAGATATTTGAATTCTTCAACTGTTTCCTGTTATACTTCTTCCAGCCTTTTATCATATTCTTATAAAACTTCAGCCACAGTAAAATTGGTCCTCTAATAGAACGATGCAAAATACTCAGAATCTAGTATGGGTATGCATATTTTCGGACTTAATTGTAAAACTTTAATCCTTTGAACTTTCAAAGAAATTGTACACATTTATTTGGTTATAGGTTGCTCAAGATGGTTTGAAACAAGCAATTGAAGTTTTCATCGACCTGATTCAGGTAGCAACATATTTTCAAATGATTTCTGATTTAAATGATATAACATGATTTTGCTCCGTTCAGCAATGAAGTTCTCTTCTACTTGGTGTCTCCAAAGAAGTCATCCCGTTTAAAATCATAACAAAACGATCATTTAAGGACCCTTTACTAACCATGATCCTTTGCGTGCCAAATGAAAAGCAAAATGAGCAGAACCTCAGCGAAAAACAACGTTCATTCTATCTGAAAGTCGAATATAGAATAAGCCTATAATAACTGTTTACGAGGGCAATACGAGGAAATATTAACCCGAAACCGTTAGTACAAAACAGAGCTTTGTACAGAGGCTGAGGGTTGATATTTTTGGTATTGGCCCGAAGAAAACAGTTATTATATAGTTTATTACCCTCTAGTCAGGGCTGGGTGAAGTCCTTGCGTTTTTTGAAAAATTAGCAAGATAATTTTAAAGCCAACANGGTGTTTCTTTTTTGCCTATTCATAGCGGATACGAGATATATAGTTATCTCGATTCCCTTTAATGTTTTTTTCTGCAGAGAGAAGTTTATACAGTTAAGCCCGAAATTAGTCATACCTATGTCAAATTTGGGGTATTTTGAATTTTTATATTTGCGGACCAATCCACAAGATATTTGAATTCTTCAAATGTCTCCTGTTATACTTCTTCCAGCCTTTTATCATATTCTTATAAAACTTCAGCCACAGTAAAATTGGTCCTCTAATAGAACGATGCAAAATACTCAGAATCTAGTATGGGTATGCATATTTTCGGACTTAATTGTAAAACTTTAATCCTTTGAACTTTCAAAGAAATTGTACACATTTATTTGGTTATAGGTTGCTCAAGATGGTTTGAAACAAGCAATTGAAGTTTTCATCGACCTGATTCAGGTAGCAACATATTTTCAAATGATTTCTGATTTAAATGATATAACATGATTTTGCTCCGTTCAGCAATGAAGTTCTCTTCTACTTGGTGTCTCCAAAGAAGTCATCCCGTTTAAAATCATAACAAAACGATCATTTAAGGACCCTTTACTAACCATGATCCTTTGCGTGCCAAATGAAAAGCAAAATGAGCAGAACCTCAGCGAAAAACAACGTTCATTCTATCTGAAAGTCGAATATAGAATAAGCCTATAATAACTGTTTACGAGGGCAATACGAGGAAATATTAACCCGAAACCGTTAGTACAAAACAGAGCTTTGTACAGAGGCTGAGGGTTGATATTTTTGGTATTGGCCCGAAGAAAACAGTTATTATATAGTTTATTACCCTCTAGTCAGGGCTGGGTGAAGTCCTTGCGTTTTTTGAAAAATTAGCAAGATAATTTTAAAGCCAACATGATCGTTGGCTAAGCATGAAGCCATTGCTGACGAAGCCATTTTTTGCTGTTCAAATCCGTGTTCGACGTGTTCAAAACACTGATCTGTGGTTGGAAGCTGAGTTGTTACGTAATGAGGGAGCATTGCCGGATAATAATGCCCTATCATTAAATCACATTCGAACTTTTTCAGCCAATCAGATTTTATAACAGAGTTTCTGCCCTGAACATAAAGTAATAACGCTTTCTTGTTTGTAAAACAGAAAATGAAATGATATATTTGTACTTGAAGCAGAGATAAAAAGTGAAATTTTTACGCTTTTGATTTCATGATATTTAGAATCCATGTCTTATTTTCTTTTAGTCATATTGTTTGCAAGGAACTGAGGCAACTTCAACCATCGCCAAATTTGTCGAATTCCTCAACAATTTTGTTGCTTATGACAGCAGTTATGCCTTTTCGGTTCTGTCTCAATATGAACTTTTATTCAAGTAAGTCCACATCTTTTATTCCAACTTTTTTGGTATTTCATTAAAAGAATAAGACGACGAGAGCGTCATCCTTAGGAGCATAACAACATTAATCCAGGTGATTTGATCCCCCCAAGAGGATAACACGTGCTATACTTTGTTAAAGTCATGGCTGTAAGGCAGAAATGTTAGAAGAATTTGATCGTGATCTTAGGCCTGTTTTTAAATGTTTCTCGATTAAATCCTTCATAAGTTCAGAACGGAGGGGTCAATGTCAGTCCTGTATATTTTGAAATGGATTTGAACATGTCCACCATTACGTAATGTTCTTGCCAATATTATTTTCTTGACATCCAAGGAGCGATGACATTTGAGGCGTGAATTATTTTTTTTTTACTCACCCTGTCAGTCTTATTTCTAATGAATATTTTCTTCATTGCAGAGACCTTTATTACGACCACTCAGGATTCGTTGGCTTGAAATTCTTGTGCACATTCCTGTCAATATCAGATGAGAGTGTAAAACCAAACAATCAAATATTATCTACCCCCGTCATTCCATCTGTAGCTGCGCCTTGGACTGAACGCCAACTCGCTCCATTCAAGCAAAAGCTATCGGATACGCAAAATATTGATTGTAAGAAGCTATTCATTGTTTTAGAATTTTACGTTGTTGAATAATGGAAGCAGTTGTTGAGACCGATTTTAAAAGGCAAAATACCTTTTGCCTAAAGTTTACATCGTTGAACTTGAAATTCTTATTGGTTTTAATCGTTGTGCTACGACGTCACTTTATGGCATCGAACGATATCTTTATGCATTTTGTAGAATTGTCGAATGTGACCAATCACATGTAGCTTGATCCAGACTCTTTTGTAAAACAGCTACAAGGTCTCTTAGGCTTTGAATACAATCACCAGTCAATCGTTGGCCAATCTTTCACAGGAAAATCGTAAAAAATCTTGCTCTTTGCATCAGTCAATTTTCTTGAAACCAGGAGGCAGAAAATATCAAAGTATCTTGCAAAGATTATCAGACTCGTTTGATAAGGAATAAGTATTTGACTTCGTTGTCCATGCCAAAGTTGACACAAAGGCAACACAACATTTTAGGGAAAACGTGCAAAATTCGAGAACTTATATAATTTTGGATAAGATTGTACAACAACTAGAAATTAAATCGTATAAATTTGCGTCAACTAGTTAATTCATGCTCTCTTGTTTCAAGAAAACAAATAGTTTCCAAACACCAAGGTAGGGAAGGCCTTTTAGAAATAATTGACCACTTTTCTTATCTGTTGCTGTCTTTAATCTTTGTTCTTTCTTTTTTTATATTTTAGTGATTTCAGTTGCACTGGTGGACCTTGATGAGACCTCAAGACGACGAGTCGACATATTACAATATTTCTTGGTAAGACTTTGTTATTCTAAGTAGATTTCAACCAAAGTTACTAAGGGTTTTTGTTGCCTTTGAAAATTAGATCATGAATCATTGGACACATAATCACTATACTTTCTCAATTTCTCTTCTTCTTTTTATTAATCGTAGGCCTTTCCCGATTAATCAGGGTCGGTTGCCTGAATCTCCATTCTCCATCGTTCTCTATTTTCTGCAACTTCTACAATCAGGCTCAGCTCCTGCATTTCTCTCTTGGTGCTGTCCCTTCCATCTCGTTCTTCGTCTTCTCCAGCCTCGTTTACCATTCACTAATGTAGACATGATGTCTTTTTCCAGTTTTCCGTCATCAGCTCTCTGTAATTGTCTAAACCATATCTGAGCCTATTCGCCGTTGCCTTCGTCGTGATGACACATGCTTTTAGCTCCTTTCTGATATCATCGTTCCTTTTCTTTTCTCACAACGTTACCCCATGATCATTATTCTTTATAATCTTATGTCCAAATTGATAAGATTCCTTCAGCCATGTGGTTTCAAAAGACACTCAAATTTATATTTCATAGAGGGGACGGTGATCAACAGTTGACAAGTACCTACCTGGAAATCAATTTCGTAATTTTTTCCACAGGACGATCTGATGTCTCTTCTGTCTTCGAATCTTTCTGCAATCAGAGATCATGCCCACAGTTTACTATTACGTCACTATAGGCACCAACCAAGGTAATTATCATCTCTAGTATGTAGCCAAAGTGTATCAACCTTTTATTCTTGGTAATTTCAGGATACAAAACACTAAATTGTTCAAGTCAATTCAGTTCAGTTTCATTTTGAAATTCTACTACATACATTCTTCATACAAATAATTATCTAAGTTACAATAACAAATTACACAAGATGACAAGAGCAAATAATGAGTTGATAACAGAAACAATTAGGTTATGTATGCAGAGGAATTTCGTAAATGAGGAGCTCTCTCAGTAACTAAACTAATAGAGAAGAGAGCACCCCCTGTTTAAAAACCTATAATCATTTGGTGACAAATTATTAGAAATTGATTGATGTGAGAAAAATTGTCTTATCAAAAGAACTAGGGTTTGTATTTACTGGAGAAAAGATTAATTTTTAATTGACGACGGAAACTCACTGCTAAAGGAGCTTGCTTGATGTTGAAGGGGATGTTGTTCCAGGATTTTGCATCTGCGTATCTAACAGATCGTAAGCCGTATTGCAATGTCTCCTCTTGCGTCATGAAAGTCTAATTCTTTAAACTGATATTCCAACTGAGTAGTACCCTTGAGCTTGAACGACGTGATCAGAAGAATTGCCCATGCATAGTCACTTCAACTGTTTTCTTCGCAGACTTTTTCGTGCGACATCTACTTTGAGAATGACTTTTATTTTTCTTTGTGATGACCCCTTTTACTCTCCGTGGTATCAGTTCAGTTCAGTTCAGTTCATTCATTTTAAATTCCACTACATACAAACACTCTAAAATTAAACATACTTACAACAGTTTAAATAACTACATAAGACAATACAGATAAATCAAAGAAAGTTACATGACACTAGAGGATTTGTATGAAGGGGAATTCTTAAGGAGGAACTCTCTCAGTAGCAAAGCTAATCGAGGAGAGAGCACCCCCTTTTTAAATAACGATTTTAGAAACTATGGGTAAATTGTGATCTGTCTATAACACACTTTTAATAATTATTTTCAAAAAAGTAGGTTTTGAGTTTAAGACGAAAGACATTAACAGATGGTGACCTTTTTATATCTACAGGAATATCATTCCAGCATTTTGCTCCATGGTAGCTTACTGATCTCAGACCATATTGACTGGTGTTTTTCTGAGTTAGAAAAATATCATCCTTGCCAGCCTGTCTTGTACCATATTGATGAACGGATTCTATAGATTTAAAGAAATTATGAAAGCAGATAGGAGAGATTTTATGAACAGATTCATATACAAAACACAGCAATTTTAATAGAAAAAGATCATGCAGCTTTAGGATTTTTAAATCAGAAAAGATAGGAGTAGAGTGTGAAGTAAAGTGAGCAAAAGAAATTGCTCTTATAACCCTTTTCTGTAACAAGAAAACTGGATTAATGTGAGTTTCATATGTAAGACCCCAAACTAAAATTCCATATTGCAGGAAGGGTGAAAATAAAGAATTGTAAAGACAGATTAAAACATCAACAGGTAAAAAGTGTCTTACTTTGAAGAACATACCACAAGTTCTAGCCAGTTTTTTAGACAGTTCAGTCAGATGATACTTCCATGAAAGATTTTCATCCAAAAGAACTCCAAGAAATTTGACATAACAAGTCTTTTTGACAGGAAGATTT
>REGL01000372.1:152067-177673 GCA_004194395.1 Aurelia aurita complex sp. Pacific | reverse complement strand
TTGTCTGCTTTACTTTATTGATTCATCTCTTTGTTTCTATTCTATTCTTTGTTTCTCTTTGTTTAAGATTTTAAAGATGGTTGATCGAATATATTTCAACGCATCATGCTATGCAGGCTACGTCTGAAAGGATTGCCTTGCTGCATTATTTACGGTAAATCCTCGCATATAAGAACATACTTTTTTGACAGCCATGCTGAAATAGGTTCTTATTTTAAAGGTGCTAAGACTAATTTCAAGGTATAAAGGTTCTTATTTGAAGAGTGCCTTGTGTAGGCCTTTTAGAATCTTCACCAAAGATGATCAACCTTGTTGTTTGTTTAGCAAAGTTATTATCTACCTAATAATCAAGTCTAAGCTTACAAACAGCAGGGGAAGAGATTTTAACTTTAACAGCCAACTGGTACAAAAATGAACTTGATAACGAGAATCAAAAATCAACTTTGCTACCCCTGCAATAAGAACATAATTTTAATCAAACTGAAACACGTTCTTGATTACAAGGTGCATAAGTTTAGGAAAAACAGCCTCTAGGTTCTTATATTTGTAGGTTCTCATATGCGGGGATTTACTGTATTTGTTTCAATTTTTCATCAATTTCAGATCAATGTCTTTACTCGCTTTTTCAGATTCTTTGGACAAGAAATGGAGACAATATCGTATACTCATGCCATGCAGCGATTGTTTCAATGAATGCGAAAACTGGAAAACAGAGTTTCCTACTTGGTCACAATAAAAAGGTATTGGAACTGAGGAAGATGTCTTAATCCTAACGTTTCACATAAACAGTTGTGTTTTATAAGAACGTATTGCTTTTTATTTTTGTAAGAGCACAATATTCCCCCTGAAAAATACTTGACGACTTTGAAATAGAATATTATTAGAATCAATAAATGGCTATGAATTTGGTAATAAACCACAGGAGGTTTTCGAGCAAACAACAGGCTAAAATATGTATCTCATTGCAGGTATCAGCCCTAATCTTCAATGGCAATGCTACTCTCCTCGCTTCTGCGCAGACTGGAGATGATGCCATTATAAGAATCTGGAAATTCAGCAGCAAGAAGTGTCTAGCTGTTTTTCAGTCACATATCAATGATCCCTACTGCTTGAGGTTGGTTTGATAATTTTCGCACTCTGTGAGGTTGTTTTTACTCCACTAGAAATTATAATACATATTATATACATTGCTACACTACTTACAAAATTACTATACAATACTATTGGAATGATACCCCGAGGAGCAAAAGGCTGTCACCACCCCGAGGCCTTTAGACATAGAGATAAAAACTACCATAGTTTATCTTAAATTACATGTCACGAGTAAAGTCTGTGATCAAATATACTCTATGAGGTTATCTAGTTAAAACAGAATTGGTTATGTTGACATTTTTTATTCTTTTTTATATTCTTTGGATGCATTTTCATTACTTTTTTGAAACACTTTTATTGATGGCATTTCCTTTTGAAGCCAGTGAAAGTAACCCAACCCTATACTTTCTACTTTCGTTGCAGTTTCTCACAAAGTGGAAGCAAAGTTTGCGCTGTAGGCTACGATCATCATGGCAAACAGGTTCGTGTTGATTATTTCTATGCATGTAAACATTATTTTTAAAGGTTTACATGCCCCTTAAAGCAAATGTCCATCATCAAAGAGTAGAAGAGGTGGAATAACTGCCCAATGGTTCAAAGAGCTTTGACCAAAATGCTGAAGATGCATACAATTTTGATACGTAAAAATCAAAGTATTTTAATTCTTTACGCTGCTTCATTGGACTTGTTATCGGAATTGTTACAGCAATAGTGTTTACATTGTCAAAGATTTGAATAAGTTTTGATTTAGACTGTTAAGTAGCAGCTCGAAAAAGAAGAAGAAAAGCAATGATATAGCCTGTTATTTCGCGAACATAACCAGTGATGAAATTTGTTCTTTTTTTCAGGCAATGGCTGTTTGGGATGCAGGATTCATCATGAATGGACATAAAGTTACTCTCATTGCTAAAGCACATTGTGATGTCCATATTGCCACTGTCAAGATTTGCCCGTTCGATGATTCCAAGTAATTTCATGATAATAACATTATTGATGTTGAAGTAAATTAACGGCGTTAAAACTGGGTCAGTCGAAATTTAGGCTATTTTACTTGACGTTCTTAATCGATGAAAACAATGGAAATTTAAACGGCACATGTCATTCGACACGCCAAAAATACGATGTTTAAACTAGGCCTAAGAACATGGTCACATGGCTCGAAGTGCGTAAAATAAACCGAAGCCGATTTGCTCTATCAATATCTCCAAATTCAATTTGATTTTTCATGTATCATTTCAAAAGGGAATTTAAGCATTGAATTTTTGAATTTTGTCGATTTTCAAAATGAGAGCCCTTTTTGACTAATACGGTACAATCTCTGACGCTGTGTGTTCATTTTATTCTTTATATATTTATATTTTAGTCTCCATCCTTTAAGTTTGTCATTCTCAAAGTTTCTCACAGTTTTTCATTGTCATAGGATGATTTCATGTGGAAGAAACAATTTGCGTGTTTGGAAGATAAAGCGTGGATCACTTCGATCACGTCCAATTGATTTAGGAGAGCAGTATCATTCGGAATTCACTGATGTTGACTTTGAGTGTATCAGAAGACTCGTGCAAGATCCATCTGACAGAAAATTGTAAGTCTTGTCTGAATTTGATGCGTGTTTAATCAACATTTTATTNCTTCGATCACGTCCAATTGATTTAGGAGAGCAGTATCATTCGGAATTCACTGATGTTGACTTTGAGTGTATCAGAAGACTCGTGCAAGATCCATCTGACAGAAAATTGTAAGTCTTGTCTGAATTTGATGCGTGTTTAATCCACATTTTATGTTCTGTCGCAAAACGAAGTGTAAATATAAATTCACAAAAAATATTAGCATCTGATTGAGGATCTTAGCTAAAGATTGGCTCATAAATCTTCAAAATCGGTCCAGTATACGATTTATCGTGGCCTGTCAAAAGTGCATAGTCTATTTTGGCGCACCCGGTAATTCTAGATCAACTTGCAAACTCTCCTTGTCTTCTCTTTTCAGGTACGTTTGCACAAAATCAGGAAGCATTTTAATCATCAATTTCAAAACATTGAGTATTCGAAAAGTGATCCAGCTTCTACCATCTGCATTTACGTGTTTAGCTATGAGTGATGGATTTTGTGCGACTGGTTCTGAAGATGGGTTTATTAGATTATGGCCATTAGAATTTGATGGACCGTTCATGGAAGCAGGTATTTTCTGGACTTGTTTCCTTCTGATTACTGATTAAATTTTCATTCTGGACAGGTGAATTGAAGATCTCTTGTTGGTGCGACCACGGGGGCTTAATTTATGTTCTCCTTTGAATTATAATACCGTTTGTCTCGTCAACGAAAGGGCAGAGACATGAAAGCTAATAATGTGTTTCTAATTTTTACATTGATATGCTTGGCTTCTGAGATTGGCCAGAGGAATTTTAAGCTCGCACTGAGAGCGATCAACCCCTTTTACAAGGCTACTTTTTTATCTTGGATATTTGTTCAATACAGAATGTATTCAAAAATCTTGCAAAAATTGATGTTAACTCTACTCCACATGCATAAATTCCATTTACAAGTTCACAAATATTGCAAACCTTGTCTTGAGTAGTATTTGTCGAGGCGTACTTGCAATGAAATTCATTTTTATCTCGAATCTCATGTTTTATAAGTTACTTTAACCATTGTTTCAGTCCTTCATCAATATAAAACATGCCTGAGCAAGAAATTCATTGTTATTTTTACGATCATTAGAGCACGAAGGAGCTGTCAATGCAATTGGTATCTCATCTGATGGAATTTTGGTATCTGCAATTACTGGAATGGTAAGCTAGGCGTTGTAAACATAATCGATTCTTCTTGGATTCAGATAGAATTCACCTTTTGTTCCTTCTTTTTGAGTGGTTCTAGAGTTATTTGATAGCCTGCCTGTCACCAAACGTCTGTCACCAAACGTCTATCAAAATTTGTTGTCTTAAGTTGAAGAATACCCACTGAGCCATTGAATCCTTTCACAAGTAATTTTGGTATCTGCAATTACTGGAATGGTAAGCTCGGTGTTGTAAACATCATTGATTCTTCTTGGATTCAGATAGACTTCACCTATTGTTCCTTCTTTTTGACTGAGTCTAAGAGTTATTTGATAGCCTGCCTGTCACCAAACGTTAGTATCAAAGTTTGTTGTCTTAAGTTGAAGAATACCGCTGAGCCATTGAATCATTTAACAAGTATCTGTGGAAGGCCACAGCCCAATAATAACAATAAAATATACCGGGTGCGCCAAAATTAACTATGTGCGTTTGGTAGGCCACAATAAATCATACACTGGATCGATTTTGAAGATTTATGACTTAATCGTTAGCAGAAAGCCTGAATTAGATACTGGGAGTTTTTCCAAATTTTTTCATTATCAGTTTTCAGAGCTAGAAGTGAGTTTCCTAAAATTTTAGTTTTCGAAAACACTGAAAACGATCAAAAAACATCGATCAAGTTTTCTAAAGAATCGACATGAATAGACAGAGAGAGAACTTGTTCGTGGTGATTTGCGATTTAGAAATCGACCAATTGTAATCTACTGTACGAGAGTTCGTACTAAATCCCTAAATCTCCCTCTTTTAAAAATTGATCGACGTTTTTTGATCGTTTTCAATGTTTTCGAAAACGAACATTTTAAGAAATTCGCTTCTAGCTCTAAAAGTGAAAACGGAAAAGTTTGCCAAAAGTGCCAGAATCTAATTCAGGCTTTCTGCTAAAGATCAAGTTATAAATCTTCCAAGTCGGTCCAGTGTACGATTTATTGTGACCTGCCAAACGTGCATAGTTTATTTTGGCGCACCCGGTAGGGCAAACCTGAAAATGACTGACTTCTACCTCTTGATTTTAGGGAAATCTTGGTATTCTGGACATTTCGAGCAAATCCTACAAAACTCTCATTCGGAGTCACCTTGGCAACATCACATCATTTTCACTCGAAGACATACGCAGTCACGTGGCAACGGTGTCAGAAGACAAAAGCATAAAGATCTGGGAACGAGCGAGCTTGAGTCAACTTTATGATTTTCGTGCACCTGGAGAGAGTCCTTGCATTGTGCAGTTTCATCCAGTCAAGGAATTATTAGCGTGTGGATTTGAAAGTGGTTGTATCAGAGTGTTTGATATTGCAAGTACGAGTCAAGTTGCGCAACATCGTCATCACAGAGGCAAAATCACTGGTAGGTAATTTATGTTTCATTCCAAAATTTTTCATTTCAGACATCTGTTATGGTCAAATGTGGAGATCGTTTCAGAACCTGGGAATCGAGTTTGAAAACATGAAAATGTCGAAGAGAGGCTTCGAGATTGAAATTTCAGAGGATTTTTAGGAATAGCTCTGGTAACTATTGTTTCAAGAAAATGCCTCTTGACGAGCTTTCGAGGAAATCTTTGGTGAATAACATCGTTCAAACAGAAGATTTCCCTGTCTGAATCCTTATAAAGTTTCCCGGATTGGGTTATTTACATCGCTATGTAGATCAGGCAAAGACCATTTCAACCTTAAAAAGTCAATTATTTCCCAGAATTATAACTGCTGACGAAGGGTTATGCCCGATACATTTGGTGTATTTTAATCTTAGCATTACATTTTTTTGCAGAAATTTATGTTTATTTACTGAAAATATTGCCACATGTTGCTATGAAGATTTTATTGCACTTTATTTTCAAGAAAGATTGAGGTAGTGAAATACAAAATTTGAAATTATGTTTGTAGCAAACTACCTCAACATCGAAATTTTTTCAATTTCATTTTCATACCAGATGACTTTTCCATCTATAACGCCTTGTTCCTCTGAGTGTTTTGTCCGTCTTCTTGTGCAAAAATGGCTTTTCCTAACATTCGGTAATTCATGATATTGTCAGGTGTTAATGCAGTACTGGAATAGACCTTTTAGCTATTCTAAAAAGAATCTGAATCGAACGATATTTTGATCCATTTTGAGGAATTTTCAAATGTGCACAGCAAAGCTCTAAATGCCATTCAATCGAACACTTCGTGTCAAAATGTATCAAAATATTGCTCGATCCAGACTCTTTTGTAGAATAGCTAACAGGTGTCAATTAAAGTTCTCTGTTAAAATGAATTACATCTTTTTTTATTGCAGGCCTACTTTTTACTCCAGATGGTAATCACATGCATGCTTGTGATACAAAAGGCTCATTGGCATTGCACGATGCATCTAATGCTGAATTTGGTTTGATTCGCTTGCTTCCGAATGCCCTTGCTCGTTTGGATGAATATACTGCGAATACCGTTGCAGTGGATTATGATGGACGCAGATTGGCATGTATTGGACCCTCTGAATTTGTTGTTACTGTGTTCGATGCGAGATCACTTGATGAGGTATTCATTCCTTTGTATTTCAATGTTTTATGCAAGCGAATAGGCATTGGATCTTGTACCGAGTGTCCCCAAGAAAATTTTCCTGATTTGAGCTGTTATTTTAGTAAAAATGCATGTTACTTAATTAGTATTTGAACAGGAATCTATCATGAAATGCCCAATTTAGATCTGAGTATTTATTTCATTTCTACTACGTGCATTGATTTTCTGCTAATAATTTCCTGAAAGCAGAATACCTGAAAAGTTCACGAACGGGAACATTTTATAAATAGGATCGTTAAGCATGCAGCTCAAAATCCACAGAAATCAAGGTTTTGAACGAATTCCAACAGCTCGGAGCTTGACCTTCAAAAAGGGACCCAAAAAGATAATATTTGTCTGTTGTGCCTGTAAATAGTACGAGTTTGCTTATTATTTGAAGATAAAATGCTCTACTTTTTCCTATTCTCATAGCTCCTCCGCATTGACATCACGAGTATGGCAAACAGCACCAACAACACTATCATAGACACTGCGTCGATTGTTTGTTACACTCCTTCCAATGTCGGGCATTTGGTTGTCATAACGACTACAGCCAGGATGTTGAAGTTAGATGCTAAAACTGGGCAGCTTCTTACGGAGGTACTTCCTTTCTTGTATTAAACGTTTTACACTGTTGGCTCAAGCATTGGCTTTCGAAAAACACCATATGATTTGTTAGGAGACCAGTCCTGTACTAAACTAAGACATCGCAAGGGAGTAGATGGCTTTCCAAACTCGATTGAAGATCATGTTTTGTTGTTGCATAATTTGAAATCAAAATGATGTTATTTACTGTTACTTGTTTGGAGAAAGAAGCGAGAGGAACAACTCTTTCAAACGTCGCATATTTCTATGTTGGCTGTAAAAACCTATATAGAAGAACCATTACTTATTGAGCTTGGCCTAACCAAGACTGTAACTGGGGGTTTAAAACCAAGAATATAAAGCAATTAACAAGGTATATAGAAACTAAATAAATTAAATGCTTATGCATAAAGCACTCTGAGACATCTTTCTTTCTTTTATTGCAATTTTCACAAAGCTCAGGAAAATTTTAACAAGAAGTTTAGCCCTAAAGGTTCTTCAAATTTCCCAAACCTTGAACAGTCTTATGAACATGGTTATATTCTTGCCATACATCTGTTATTCTTTGCTCAATATATACGTTGCCTCTAGGTATCGAATGTCCACCGTGGAAGAGTTACTGGTGTTGCAGTGAGCCCAAATGGACAATATCTTGTAACGGCTGGCGATAAAGTCATCAAGATTTGGGATTATTATATGAGAATGGATCTTAATTTTCAGGTAGAATTTTAAATCAAGACTTTTGTTAACTTGTTTAGCATTTGCGTTTTCCTAAATTAAAGTTAGTTGACGAAGATAAACAGCTAACTCAAGAGCTGCATATGCAGGCCTAAAATTAGCCTATTGTATTTGACAATTTCGACACATGCGTGCGTATCTTTTCACGAAGGGAGCAATTACGTGCGTAGGCGTTTCTTTGTCCTATTTATAGATTCCCTCTACTTAGCTCCGTCAACTAACTTTAAGAATGTTTTGATATTTATCTTACTCAGAAAACGAAACAATTTCTGTGAACTTGGATGTTGAAACGTACAACCAGCTTTTGACTTCTCTTTGATTTTTTTTTAATAACCGTGATGATGTGTCTTGTTTTCATACTTTTAGGTTTTCATTGGACACTCGCAACCTATCAATGATTTGAAATTTACTGCAGATGAATCGCAACTGTTCAGTATTGGCGAATGTTTGTTCGTTTGGGAGTTTCTTGGCAGGCGTAAGAAGATGGATGCTAACAGGTAATAAAATCTAGAAACAATGATCAACATCTCTCATAAAAAGAAATAGAAGACACTTACATTATCAATTATTGTTTTAAGATTATTCCTCCCTTTTTCTGTTGTTCTTCTACATAAAGTTTTAGAAAAATACAAAAATACAAAAAAACTAATTTCACTAACATTCTGATGTTCTTTTTTAGATATATACAAGCTAAATGCTTTATTTTTGTAATTTTTTTATTTCTTTACCAAGGAGACCTTCTTCCCTCGTTCTTTTGCTTGATTACTTTCAAATCTATTAGCCTATTAACAGGCCTTTTTAAAAATTTGAGAAAAACAAAAAATTACAAATTTATTTAAAATTTGTTCTTTGCTTTTAACGCCAACAAAGTTATTCTCAATCTTCAAATAAGATCATTCTCCATCGTTGATTCGATATTTTTCCTCACTTTTTCCATGTTCTTCATATTCGTTTCGTTTATCATCAACTTCAATCTCTTGATTTCATTGTGAAAAACCCCCAACTGTCTTTCTAAACGCAACGTTTCAGATTGCAAATTCATTGACTGAGCTTTGTACCTCTTTGATTCACATTCTGAAACTTCAAGCATCATTTTCAGTGAACCTTTTTCGTTGAAGCAGGTTTTAGCAAAAGATGTTAACTTCTTCATCTTAGTTTTCAAATTGTTTGTCTCTGTCACGATATTTAATTTTGCTTCTTTCTCCTGTGAAAGTAAATCTCCTTTTGTCGCAACTTCTTTCCCAAGAGTCTTCAACCTTTCATCCATTAAACCATTTTCTGTCTTTAAATCTTCAAAATCTTTACTGATTTTTCTGTTCTTTTGTCTTTCTAATTCCAGCAGGGCTTCAATGTCTTCAATTTCAAAGTCCTGTTCTTGGCAATAATCGTTTAACTGGGCTACTTCCCTATGTAAATCGCCGTTGTAACAATCATTCATGCTCAAGGCCTCCTCTTGCTGTCCTGAAAGCGCATTTGATTGTCTTTCCCAAAGTCCCATTATACTTTCCATTTCCTGAACTTTCTCTTTTTCAATTCCAAGCAAAACTTCGATCTTCCTATATTTCCGTTCTCTCTTCGACACATCGCTCGCCAATATCTCAATGTGTTCCTTTAATTCCTTGTTTTCCCTTTCCAGCTTTTCTCTACCCTTGCTTTGTTTATTAGCCTCTTCGCAAGCCTCGTTCATTTCTCTCTCCAATTCATGAAGACGCAACTCATATCGTTCTTGCAGCTCACTTGCATTTCCTGATGCCTCTTGGCACCACGTTGCATTTCTTCCTTGCCTCTGTTCTTGGACTTGGATTATTCTCTCAAGATCGGAAGACCTATCTTCAAAAGATTCTCTCGTAACAAACCTGCTAATTCCATTGTCTGTAGCTGAGACTGTACCTTTAGCTACTTCAAGCCTGTTCCAAGCAACCTCCAATTGTTCTCCAAGGATCTCTACTCTTTCTTCTAGTGCTTGGTTTGTGCACTCTAACTTGGTGAAATCTGTCAACTGTTCTTTCAGATTTCGCTCGTTTTCCTCTTGTTGTGCAATTATCAGCTTTAATTCTTGATTCACAGCTTGCTCAGTAGCTAGTTTTGTTTCTATTTCATGTTTCTCATTCCTAAAATTATCGATTTTCACTTTGAGCTGTTCACAATAATCGTTTTTCCCATCGAGCCCCTGGACTCTCTTTCCCATCTTCTCATCGATAACTTTTTGAAGTCCGCCAAGCTCTCTTTCTGACATCTCCATTCCTTGAAATCCTAATCTGCGGTCAGACACAAACATCTCAATCGCTTTTTCTTTCTCTGCTAACTGCTCTCTAAGACATCTTTCCTTTTCATTCACTTCACGACAAAGTTGAGCCAATCTTTGATTTTCACATTCTATCAATTCACATCTCTTTTGTGCATTTTTTAATTCCCCCACAGCATCAATAAATTGCTGCTGATTCTCGTTGAAATTTGCCTTCAGACTTTGTATCTCTCCATCTTGCTTTCTTATAACTTCCAAATATTTCATGTTCTCGCTAGCAAGTCGGCTGTTTTCCGTTTCAAAATTATTCAAACATTCATGCAGTGTCTGGATCTCCATTTGATCAGCAATGTATCTTTCTACAAGCGTTTCCAAATCTAACCGTTGCAATTCCACTAATCGGTTTATGTCTTTATTTGTCGTATCTGCGATTTGATTATTTTTGACACCATTATCAAAGTTCATTTTTAATTCGTTTGTTCTCTCTTTCGCCCTACGAAGTTCATCCTTCTCACATTTTACATTTAGCCTCATTTTTGACACTAGTTTCTGCAACCCGTCAATCTTTTTAATCAAATCATCTCTTTCTCGTTTCATCATGTCATTTTCCTTCTTCAAATTCAGACACAGTGACACCTTTTTATCCACCAATTCTGTAATTTCCTTGTTCTGTTTCTCACTTTCCAGCAACTCATTCCTAAGGCTTTCCAATTCTTTATATGCTTGTCTTATTTCAATTTGTTTCAAACGAACTTGTTCATTTGCACGGTCTTCTACTTGTTCAAATTCCTCAGAAGGTCTCCTATACTTTGCTGTAAGTGCAATCGTCTCCGTGTTTCCTTCATTTAATGAACATAACAAAGTTTTCAGCCGTTGATTCTCGCATTCTAATCCTTCACATTGTTTTGTGCGTTCTTCTAATTCTTCTTTCGCTCTCATCATGCCAGGATCCAACCATTCCTTGGGATTTTGCATATCATCCTTTGCATTTTTTCGCAATCGTTCCTCCAGCTTATTTATTGTTTTTTGCTTGTCCTTTACGCATGATTTTAAAGACGATACCAACTCTTGGTCCTTAGATTTCTGCATGCTTACATTCATCAAATCTTTTCTCAAATCCTCAACTCCTTGGAGTTCCTCCCGCAATAATTCCATTCTCTCATCTGCTTTGGTGCGTTCTTGAAACAATCCACACCCTTTCTGATCTGTCATCTTCAGCTTATGTGCGGTCTCATTCGTTCTATTCTCCTCATCTTCAACTAAACCCACCGATCTTTTCATTTCTCGCTCTGCTTCTTCGTATATAGTTCGTAGTTTTTTCTGCACCGTTTCATGCGCTTCTTTTACACCAGAGTTTTCATGTCGCAATGAAGCAATATGTTTATTTACATCCAGCTCTTCATTCATATCCGTTGTACGGCACTGCAAATTTGCGAGCAGTCTTTCATCTAAACCAAGCTGGTTATTTTCAAGTTCTCTCTTACTTTCTGCGCTGCCTTTCCGATAGATTGCACCCTCGCCCGTGTTATTCATAACTTCGAATCTTTCTCCAAATGTTGATTTTTGAAAAGGCCTTTTTTTAAAAGGCGTTCCTTAACAATGCCATCATCAATATGTTTTTGTTTTTCCTGCACAATTTACCTGCTTTGACGTCATATTGGACGGCTCCTGTACAGTTAGATGAGATGAGTTAGATGCAGAATGTTGAACTTGAAACCATGCATAAAAAAGAGGCTCCTGCTGTCTTGTTTCACAATAGACCTTTTAGCTATTGTGAAAGGAATCAGAATCGAACAACATTTTGCTACATTTTGTAGAATTTTCGAATGTGTCCAATAGTGATAGAAGCTCTAAAGCCACTCGATCGAACGTCGCGTATCGAAATGTATAAAAATAACGCTCGATCCAGGTTCTTTTATAGAATAGCTAAAAGGTCTATTACTCATTTGGATTTTCTGAGCTTTTGTGTTTAGTGGAGAGGCCACATAGTTTTTATCTGAATGGAGTGACAGATTTCAGCCAGGAATAATTCTAAAAATAATTGAGCATGTTAGCTATTCAACTAGATATTGCAAAATATCACTGCTTATATATTCATGGAGCAGTGGTCTTTCAAACATCGGGCCTTTTTATTGACTCACCCGGTACATTGATGAATTAATTTTTTTACATTCCAATTGATATTTACAATAAAACTTTTTTAGTTACGCTACTTACAAAATTTTTAAAGACACTACAAGGGCGATACCACTGGGTACACGATACTTTGACTACCCCGTGGTGTCACATAAAACTAAGGCGACCTACATATGAATGCAAGGATAGATTTTGTAACACAATAAAATGAGATGCTTTTGTCGACACTTGAATTCAAAGCGATTAGCGACTGCAGACAAAAGAAATTCTCTCAACCATAAATTCAAAGCAAACACAGCCCTAAAAGTTTCTCTGAAACCTAAGTAGCTATCGCGCTCGTTGTGCATTCCAGAAATGGTTTTTAAGAGCAAATATAAGCATATATCTAAAGAAGAAGGACATATCTTTACATACAGCTCGGGCATTTTATATCTTTGGTTCGGAAGCTGAGCAGTAAGTGTTTTAATTACGCCCAAAAAGTAAGAGAAATAAATCGCTTCCCAATCGGCTTTTGAACCAAACAAAGTAAATGCCTGATGCAAATGTATAGATATATCCTTCTTTCGATCTATACTCATGTTTGCTCTTAAAAACAATTTCTGGAATGCACAACGAGCGAGCTAGCTACCTGGGTTTCAGAGAAATTTTCGCGGATTTGCTTGTTTTGAATTACTGGTTGAGAGGATTTCCTTTGTCTGCTATCGCTAATCGCTTTGAATTGCGGTGTCAATCAAAATCAGTTCGTGCTATTGTCTTACCAAATCTGTCCTTGTTACGTATGAATAATCAAAACAAAATAACAAAACGTAAAAGAATGAAGCAAAGAACGTTCAAAGTAGATATCGTCATAATATCATCATATTATACTATAGCATTATATGATCTTTTTTGTGACTATTTTCATATTGTAATAACTTAGTTTGACCTTATAGCTATGTTTGTTGTAATTAGGTTAGAGGCCGTTTTGGCCTAGATACCTTTTTGAATAAGATAAAGAAATAATAATTTTTTCAGGCAAGCTTACAAAAGTCCAAGAAAAATGATCGACTCTTCGCAACAAGATGACTATAAGCAAGGTATTTATTCATGTCTGAATGAGTTTTAATCCTACCACGATCAATCAACATAAACTGACCTTCTAAAGAGATTTATCGTTATTTATTTATTTGGCCCTAGCGATCCCAGGTTAAATGAAGCTCAAAATTAAATCATTCTACAAATTGACACTGCAAAATCCTTTAATCTTAATGGCACAAAGGGATGGGTTACATGTTGCATGCAAATTTAGTTTTATTTTGGTACAGCTGAAGCAAAACTGTTATGTGGTGTAAACGGTGATCAAGATGGCATAGGCGTTGGGTCTCTGGGGGGATTGCGCAGCTTCGTGTGGTCTTTTTGGGGATCTGATGCTTATGCTCTAACTCTCTCGTGTAAACCTTTCCTCCTTTACGTTTAGTGTGGCGTCGTCTGTTATGCCCGGTCGCCCATTACGACCGATTAGCACGTATACTAGCTAGATGGCTTTCTGATTATACTTTTTGAGGACAAATTCAAATTTGCGACGACATGGACATAATGGGCGACACCACTGTAGTCATTTTTGTAGTAATTGTAATATTTGTCGCTATGTTAAGTGTAGGTTTTAGGGTTGTTATGTATTTCCATGCTCCCTTCGCCGTTATTTTGTAATGTTGTAATTGTTTGTTATTGTAAATTTTATGAGAATATAAAAAAAAAAGGTGGCAGTGAACAAAACGCAACGCAACAGAGACTAAAATCCACCAACCATCATTATACTTTTCAAACTTTATTCAAATCTTCGCTGAGCCACATACCAAATGTCTTTAAGGCTGCTAAACCCTCAACAGTTTTCACAAGTGATTGTAGCTTTGATTACGTAGCTAGTATCAGGCCCAGTACGAACAGAAGCAAAAGGAGTGGGAAAATATGTTGAAGTTTAATTATCGATCCGTGTGCCTTTTCAATTTTGATGTCTATCTGGGCGTTCTTCACAGTCATGATCTAAGATTGATTGCTCCCACCAATATCCAAGTTATTGTACATTTCTTTTTCAATTTTTGTCTCCAAAGCTGTCGATGAAATGGATCACAAAAACACACGAGATGATGAGATTTACCATGCACATCCCCGCAAGAAAATTCCTCAGCCAACAGAATACGAACCGTTAAACCTAAACATGAGTCCAATACCGCAAGCAAAGCCTGAAAAGAAGTTAGATGAAAGTCTCGATATATCAAGTGATGAATCACCAGATACGTCAGAAGATGAAGAACTTGGAGTTAAACCTCTTGAGGTAATCGTGTTGCTTCCATTTGATATTTCATCGAAATTTCTCCTTGCCTTCAGCTCTATTTGCCTTGACCATGGTCTCATATCCGAAAACCTGAACAGCCTTCCAATGGTACAGAATTCTGAATCATTTCAAGGAATCAAACAATGTTTAGGATATATTTCGCCTCATGTAGACAAAATCATTTAAAGTTTGTTGACACACAATTCAAGTCAAGGTATTTCATTTCATTTTTTCATTTCATTTTTATTTATTTAGGCACGGTAGCCCCGTCAGTCCATAAGAACTGCTTTTCAGGGGGCCGTGGCAAAACATTTACTAATTGTCAATCTCTTGGTGAAGCTTCTTTTGAATGTTTTAACATATTTCGCGTTCGCGCTATGAAAAGTTGTGCCCTGAATGCGGCAAATAGTATGGTACTGAAACTTCTGAAGAGTATGGTCGCATGACTTGGAATTGGTACGACAAACCTTAGCCGATTTTGTTGATGCTTATAGATGAGAGGAGAAAAGCAACTAGCCGCAACGCTCTTTTTTAATCAGTTTTAAATATATATTTATCTTTTAATCTGGTTTATGCTGACATATGAATCTACTATGAGTTTGACTGAAAATAACAACTAAGGATTGGTTCACGCATTAGTAAAAACGCGTCCGACTTGCGATAGCGAATTTCAAAGATCGTTTTAAACGCACCTTTTTATGAGTTATGGCTTTCAAATAGAATCGAAAGTTTTCTATTCCTTCTGAATGATTTTGAAGGAGCTGAGAAAATCTCAACATTGACGAACAATATTTCCACGCATTTTTCCATTTTCCGTGGATTTCTAACGCAAATTAACCTTGTTTAAGAATTTTGAAAGCTGTGCATTTCCTATTTTTCCAACCATTTGTTGACATTATAGGAAAGTAAGAAGCTAGAAACTGGGAGTTTTAATTCGAAATAGTCCCTCGTCGTTTTGCACACTCTTTTCGGTTTCATCTTCCAAATCACTAAATAAGGCAACAATTCCTTAAAGCTAATTTTTTTGTTTCCTTGATAATCTTAGGAGGCTGCAAAGTCAAGCATGAGAACACATCCTATTGTAAATGATATCAGTCCAAAGCCAGTTGCAACTATGGAAACTGTCATATCCCATCATGCACCGCCGACCGTTATGAGTCATTTTAAGATGAGGGAGAAGATCTCCAGATTGGCAGAAAAGAGATATACAGCGCCTTCACAGCTGGCAGGATTGAAGTTGAAATCTGTCGTTGGTTATGATGGGATGGGTCGAAATAATATGGTGTGGCACCCTGTGACAGGTACAGTTAATTTGAAAATAGTTTCATAGTCCTTGTTATGATCAAGGGCCGTGCCAAGTATGTAAATTAGGCCCAAGTTAGATCCATACTTGTCCTTGTAGAGAAAATCTGTCTCTTACTTTCCCTGCTCTTCCACTACCCCTTACGTTCTAACTAATCAATGAAACGTTTCGGAGGTCTTTGCCTGTAGAAAGTTTGCTGATTATGAGGAAATAAGTTTGGAATCCATTTGCCAGTGCTAGGGCTAGGTTGGCCCAATGGATAGCGCTCTCGACTTTGTGAAGAAGGTTGCGAGTTCGAGCCCTTGGCTGGCCACCTGGATCCTGAAAAGCTCTGTATGCTTCGCTCCTCGGAGAATAGCTTGCAGTCCTTGTGATCTGGTCAGCTTCGGTGATGGAATCCTTGTGGGTCCTTCCACCAGCTGACGTACAAAAACAGTGTGAAGCTTATTTCTACCATTAAAAGTTGTACTTCTCCATTTGCACAGCAATTAATGCTGCAATGTCTGTAATACTCTTGTAACGATACCCTTGCGTTTTAGGACTATTTGCATACTCCTGTGGCTGTATAGTTGTAATCGAAGATTTGACGACAGGATCACAAAGACATCTTAGATATCACACTGAAGACGTTTCAACGTTAGCTGTACATCATGACGGGCAAGTGATTGCGTCAGCCTCTGCCCCAGGCCCTTCTTCGGCCAATAGCCAGATCTGTATTTGGGAAGTCACTACCGGATTATGTCGCAAGGTATGTAATGTAATATGTTTTTAAGCCTGCAAGAAATACATGCATTCTTCTTTGGGCCTCAGTTGTCATGCAATGAAAAGATCTATTTGCGACAGATAGTAACTGCAATCAATTATGGACAAGATTATCCTTTGAAACATTGAAAGCAACGAGGTGCGTGAGAGCTTAGAGATTTCTTTTTCGGAAAAAAAGACTGCAGAGAACTACTAAATTTTGATTTTAGGATTAAGGACTAAACAAGAGCGATTTTTGGATTTTAAGGGATTGTTTTGAGGTAGTTTTCTTAGGATTTTCATAAGCTTGTCTAGCTTGTTTTTCTTAATTTTGTGATCATAAGGCTTTGGATAAAAGAAAGTTTATGTTTTGAAATTATATGTTTTATTGGTCTACTTGAAATTATCGTTTTGGATTTGCTAAATGGTAAAAACATTGATAATTTGTTTTGTGTATCGTTAATGGGTCTTTTCTTTGTTCCGCTAAACATTTCACAAGACGTACAGTAAAAACCCGCGTATAAGAACCGAGTGGATTAAGAACCTACAGGCTGAAATTGTCAAATTTTCAATTGTTTATAAGAACCAATCCGTTGTATTCATTGTTTAAGAAACCAGGTTGACTTGCAAAATCGTAGGTTTTTATGCGCGGTTTTTACTGTCTTACAGTTTGGACTACTTACAATCTACATTGCGTTTTTTCTTCTCTCTTTTAGCATATCGATCATCACAAACACGCTATCATTGCAATGCAATATTCTCGCGACGATCGATTCCTTGTTAGCATTGGTGATTACCGCGAATGTTCTGTTGCTGTTTGGAGCACACGTGATTATTCCCTCCTTGTGACGTCATTTACCATGTATCCAATCCACGCCGTTCAATGGGATCCTTATACGATGAATGAATTTGCTACTGTTGGTCAAAATGGAAGTGTTTTGTTTTGGTTGCTTGATGAAACAAGGAGACAAGCAGTTCTGAACGTAGGTTTTTTCTGAAAAGAGCAAATCTTTTTGCAGAGCATAGATGCATACTGTTTGTTATAGCCTGGTACTGCGCAAAGGGTGGATTCAGAATTCTGCTTAGTTTTGTATGAACGTTGAAAAATCTGTAGAAGTGACTGCTCAAAATTGCAGAGACTTTCTTTGGGGAAGTCCCCGAAAATTTGATTTAAATTGTAGGTCGTAGTAGAGCAAACATACCGACTACTTTTGCATTTATTTTCAAGTAGGTTGACAGAGAATCGAAAATCAATGCTTGAGGCACAGAATATGAATCTCACAACAAATGATTTTATTTATTTTTAGATACAGTTTTTGTTTGACTAAATCTTCCTCCATTTCTCTCGCTACGATTTATCCTTGCAGGTTCACGAGGCTGAAGTTCCTGAAGAAGTTTTCAGAGATGGGCAGGTGAGAAAATCATTTATAAACTCATTATAGTATTGTTCCTTTGAAACTCGATGTCGTGTGTCTGTCCTGAATTTGCAGTTGTAGGAACAAACTCCTTTGCCTTTGGCATTCCCTTCAAAAGATATTTTTAAAGTTCACAAATATCAATTATTGATTCCTTATCTGCCTTTTAGATAGAACTAAGTTCCACTATCTGCGCCTAAATCACTGCATGTTCTTCTTTGCAGGACAGTACCTTCGACATGACGTCACTTGCCTACGCAGGGGATAGTGTCTTATATGTTGCAGCTAGTAACGGTAAGGGATACTTCATTCATAGTTGTGTAGAATAAAGATTTATTGCCCCTGGTTTCGACCAGCCTTCGGTTGTTTTCCCTACGCGGTTTGAATTAATTTAGTTACATTCACTGAAAAGTCTTTTGGGTAGGAAGATGGTGAAGAAGTTACGAGAACCAACAAAATATTGTAACAGAAGGATAATAGACTGCCAACCTTTCTAAAATACTCATTTTCGTTCGCGGAAGCACGACAGTTGACCTACCATTATATTTCTTGATGGTTTTTATGTAGGAGTCATCACTGCTTGGGACACAAGGAAGAATAGCTGCTTTATGCACTGGAAAGCAGACAACGCTGAAATATGTAAGTAACACCGTTACTACGTAGATTTTCAATCCTAGCTGCCTTGAAAATCTTATCTCGAAGCTCGAAACGTTTACCGTTACAAATTTTTGATACGTTCGCTTTTTTTTAAAGAATATTTCGTTTGGCCTGAAAGGTACCTTCATTTCGTAGCCTGCGTGCAGACTCAACTCCTCGAAAGTATACTTTTGAGGAGTTGAGTCTGCACGCAGGCTATCATTTCGTGGAAAACTGCTATGCAGTGCCGTTTTATTTCGTTTCTGAAAGTTCTTTTCAATTCTTTTGCATTCAAATATCTTGTCGTTATCCAATACTTTCGGCTCTGAAATTGATAGATGTGCCTCATCTACATTTACATTTATCAAAATACTGAGCAGGACCGCATAGCAGTATGTGTGCTCAGGTGTAAAACAAAGAAAAATATAAATTAGTAAACAAAGGATGGCAAGAAAAGTTAATTTAAGATTTATGGACTTGACAGAGACCCCCCCCCCCACAGAGAAGCATAGAGCTGGGAGGCCTGGGGAGTTGTAGCTTCACACTATTGCGTCAAAGCTGCTGATTGTAGTGAGCATCTTTATGATTAAAGAATTCTTCTATTTTCTTCTAGTGGAGATAACAGCGAAGGTTGGAAAGTTGATAACTGGTGGTTTATCGAAGAATTTATGCTTGTGGTCGGTGTCTGGAGTGGCTGGCCTAAGGGACCCTGAAGAACATCAGAGGTGATAAATTTGCTGCCTACCTTAAACTCATTTCGTAGGGTCTGTTTTAAGGGATCATTCCGCAAAATAGAATTCTGCTGATTAAAGCAGCGAGGCTCACACTCTTTTTTTCAATAATTTATTTTAAGTGGGCTGAAAGGATTTCTAGCTATTTAAAGCTAATTTAGGCCCACCATGCATGCCGCATCCAGGAGATTGGACCCCTAGTTTAACGTCCCTTCCGAAGGACGGCAAGGTGAGTGGCAAGGTCAGGCCTCCAAGAGGTCATCCATCCAGAGTTTGACCTCACTCGACCGAGCTTAACTTCAGTCACCTGACGGAAACCGTTTAAGCCAGTCGGCCACTCTCTTGTTTGAAACGCTCGTTTCTCAGTAGAAAGGGAAACCAAATGCTCTCCATTCTTACGATAGCAACAGGAGACTCCTTTGAAACCGTATTTAATAACGTGTCTTTCTTGTTTTATTCCAGAGGAGCATTAGGCACAAATGGTCTGGTAATGGAAGACGAAATGCAGTTGGATGGATGCATCGTCAGTGCCATATTTGATAGTAGTTTGGACATGGGTGTAGTTGGCACAAATGCTGGGACAATATGGTACATAAATTGGGAAGAAAGGAGTAGCATTCGACTGGTCAGTGGTCACATGAACCAGGTACGTTTATGATTAATTGCCCTTTGCTACGTTTTGTGAGCAAGTGTCGTTAGGAGCTCTCCACAGTTTAGTTATATGAAATTCAAAATTGGTGACAATGTCAATAGATTGACTGACTGAGATTTTGTCTTCATGGAAGTTCGTTCAGTTTTGCTAGCTGATTGAATGACCAATTCATATTTTGATATTAAGAACTGTTAGGATGTGTGGGACAAACTTTCTCAATGAGGCTGACTTTCCGTTTTAGATCGGCGTATAACGTATACAAATTTATGTTTGAGTGTGTGACCAAACAGTATCCTTCTATCCTGTCAAGATTTACCCAAATAAATCAAAGGCAAAGCTCACCTTCATATGCTTTTATGTGCTAGACATTTACACCCTCGAGAGATTGCTAATAAGATTTGAATGTGTTTCTCAATGAGGCCGACTTTCAGTTTTAGATCGGCGTATAACGTATACAAATTTATGTTTGAGTGTGTGACCAAACAGTACCCTTCTGTCCTGTCAAGATTTACGCACATAAATCAATAGAAAAGCACACCTTCGTAGGCTTTTATGTGCCAGACATTTACACCCTCGAGAGATTGCTAATAAGATTTGAATGTCTTTGTCCCATAGACTGATGATATGGTCGTAGTTATCGCTATTGAAATACTGCCGGACGCTCCTAACTACTTTTTTTTTTTTTTTTTTTTTTTTTTTTTTTTTTTTTTTTTTTTTTTTTTTTTTTTTTTTTTTTTTTTTTTTTTTTTTTTTTTTTTTTTTTTTTTTTTTTTTTTTTTTTTTTTTTTTTTTTTTTTTTTACAATAAATCAGTTAATGCTTAGCGAAAGCAGTAAAATAGAACCTACGTGCAAGATTTGATATTGTCGCGAACTGTTTTCATGGTATTCTTGTTCGTAAGACTTTGTTCTGTTCGGCCAAGCTCCTTGAAACTCTGCTTTGAGCTTCGAGTTTCCGTTGGTCAACATCAATCAATCGAATTTGCAGAAATTCTAATGGCGTTGTATTTTGTTGTATACTTTGTACATGACTGTGTATAGCAGCCTCGTTCCAAAGGGCGTTCAAAAGTGAAAAAAGTCAGTCCAAAAATATTGCCCTAATAATATGAGTCCCAGTAATAGCGGTCTCGGTGTAATAGTCTCGTTTTGAATGGCGATTACTGGGACTCATCGTAATCAGTCTATTTGTCCCACGTGACAGGTAAACAAGGTAATATTTGGTGGCTTGGACGATAGCTACATGGCTTCATGTGCATGCGATGGCAGTATGAGATTGTGGAATACCGAATCATATGAACAAACTTTACAATTTCTTGTTCTTAATCAAGTGAGTTACTTTTCTCTGGCCATAGTAAATTTGAATTAGTCTCTTAGCTTCTTTACTTCTCTTGGCTTCTTAACAATATTCATGACCAAACTAAACATAAAGTAGTTTATTTACATTCTTTGTTACTATCAAGGAAAATCATCTCAGTTTAAAGACAGGCTACCTTGCAGAACAGCTGAGATGATGAGCCTTATTCTTTTGTGTTATGCTGTCTTTTGGGGTCAAGGCTAAGACTTTTGATTTAGTAGCTTTCTCATAAAATATAATCATCGACGTTTAAGCCTCAGATTTTATATAATTCTGGCAAATTTAAAGCTGTTCTCCACTCCAAGATCGAAAATTTTCAGAATTCAACTGCCTAAAACAGTTCTTCCCTGAAGATAACTTCCCTTAAAAAAGTTACCACAAAATAATTCAGTTTTGTAGCTATTAACTGAAACCTTGTCGACAGAAATAGTACAACCCTTTCTTGCTACAATGTTTCGAACAGAGGGACTTTTATAGAGGTTATTTTGTACATTTCTACCCAGCATCCGAAAGTAATTTTCGGCCACTGAGAAGATAAGCTTATCGAATCAAATCAAGTCGAATCATCAAATCAAATCATAGTCATAAGTTGTAGGAAACTAATTAATACCAACTATTTACAATTTAATTTACAAAGACGTCTAAGAAATAATATTTACAAGCTACATAACATAATGGACAGGCTACTTACAAATTTTACAATTACACTGTTTACCCGTCCAGGTTTTGATCTTTCTTTTAAAGCTTGCAATTGTTGGTAGCTCCTTTATCTCATCGTTCAGATTTTATTCCACAATAAGCTTCCTCGGAATGAGAGCGACTCCGTGCCAAATTTTATTGTCCTTGTAATCGGTAATTTACACAGATGCTTAGTTCTGAGATCGTATTGAATCTCTTTCCTTTCATGAAGGTGCCAGAAGTATGCTGGATTTAGATGGTTCATTGACTTATAGATTTCTATCATCAATTTTTGTAGATTTTTAACGTGGATCGTTACCGTGTCACTTTTCTCCAAAAGTTTATCAAAGGAAGAGTTGTAATCATTGTGTTGAAGCAGTGTCCTGCTCCTTCCTCTCAATGTGACCACACCTTATGATTCCGTTAGCCTGGAAATACAGAGAGTTGGTGACTCTTCTCAATCTACGTAGTAGATTCGACGGGGTGGGGACTCGAACCACCAACCTTCAGATTGGTAGTGAAGGATGCTACCACTGCGCCATTCCCACTATAGTAGCGCGCTATTTGATATGATTGATCTGTTTTCAGCTAGAGACACATGAGAAACATCTTCTCCTTCCCTGCTTTGTAACAATTTGCAACATTCTGAATTTGTAACTATTTCAGTATTTTCAAATTCTTATAACTCTTCCCCTGTTTGCTTTCAGAGCTGCGATTGTGTTGCATTTCGACCTGCACCTCAGCCATCGCCAGTTCATACTTTGAGTCAAGATGGACGACATTCAACTACGATTCATCCATTAACGACCAAATTATCCAGACCTTCGCAATGTGCAGCAGGATACAGTGATGGGACTGTGCGAATGTTTGATTTTGGATTGGTTGAAATGACGCTGAAATTGCAGCCTCACCCAGTTAATGTAACAGCAATAGCGTTCTCGTCTGACGGTAAGTAGGGAGAAATTTCCACGTACATATTGATGACTCGTTAAATTCATTTTGTGCTTCATCTCGTGCATAAAGGGAGGAAAAAAATCAAGATGCGTTTGGAAGAAATGAAATGATTTTAGCAGAGTTTAAAGATAAAAGCATTTGTAGGGGAGAGTGGAATTCATGACTTGGTTGGCGCCCTGCCAGGTCCTAAACCTAGTGCAATCTCCTCCTTGATAATTTTTCAAGAAACTGATTTTTGCCACCTTTGATTGGGGAATTTCGCAGGCCTTTGCTTTCATGGGTCCAAGGTCTTCACATTCTTTTAATCGTCATGCTCTTTCAGAGCGTGGACTATCATGGCCCTCCAAATTCTACATAACAGTCATAGCATTCTCATCTGATGGTAAATAGTTGAGAATTATCACAGTTTTAGAAGCCTGGTCGCATTTTTTCTTTTTTTGCCTTTGAATAATGCCCTAAGAAAAAGCAAATTTAGGAGGCACCTTTCAGGAATACGTAAGGTTAGCTGGATAAAGGCTTCAAGGTTGCATGGGCAATGCCCAAAGTGCCAATCTTCGTGAAATCCTCTCGTTTGTTGATTTTGTTAAATGACACCGATACAAACTTTCAGCATGTCTTTCTCGTGCGGCCAAAAGATCTTTCCTTTTAAAGGCCTTTACTTACCATTCCTCTGAGTTTTAATAAATGCTGAGAACGGTCTATCAGTAGCCTGCGTGCAGACTCGACTATCCTAAAGTCTACTCTTTAGGATAGTCGAGTCTGCGCGCAGGCTAGTCTATCAGTTGAATTTCAAAATATTTATGTCGTTGTTATATTAGAACTGTAGAAAATATTCACAATACACTGATCGGTACATAGCATGAAATATTCCTTTGGATAAGACGAAAGTCTTTGCTTTTTTGTTGTGTGTGATTTGAATCTTAAGGCACCCCTAGTTTTCGATGCTTATGAAGAACTGTTCATGGCCGTTCAACTAAACATTACCTTTAGCTTGATAAGTGTTATGGCTTGTTTTCAGGTCGCGTGATTATAAGTGGCGCTGAAGATGGATTATTAGCAATCAGCAGTCCAGCAACTGGGATGACTGTTAGAATGTTGAATGATCATAAAGGAGCTCCAATCACTGACCTCCATGTCTCAGCACATAAAGTAAGCATTTGTGAACATCTATTAAATTCATCAAGAACTGATTTACTGCATCATTACATCTAAATTCGGTTTTGTTAATTCGGTTTTGTCTTACAGGATTTAACAGTTTTTCTCTTGGCACAGGCTTATTTTGGTTACTGTTTCTTTTACATGAGTTAATAGTCTTCTTTCTACTGATTTCGGTGTTTTTGTTGCGTTTATGGGTTTAATATGATGAGTCCGTTATTTAAGGCTATTTTACATCTAAATTGTTAACCCAAATTGTTTGGGCTATTACAGCCCTAACCTGACATTTAATGTTACAGTACAGTATTATCGTTTTCTTTTTTAATGGTAAGTAGCATTTATGTAAAATTGTATGTAGTTTAGCTTTTTTTTAACAATGCCATGGGGTAGTCATAGTCTTTTGCTTCTCAGGGTATCGTCCTTGTAGTATTGTAAAGTAGTTTGTAGGTAGAGTAATCCGTAACATGTATTGTAAATTTTTTCATGGAATATAAAAAAGAAATTGTTTGTTGAATTATAGAAGATGTTCACAGATGTTAAACTGGAAATCATAGATGAATCATTTTAGGGACATTGAGAAAGTCAACTTGTACAAACACGTGCAACTGTCTAAGCTTTATGAAAGTACGAAGCATATATGAAAAAAGTTATCGAATAAACTGATGTTGAATGGGAATAATTATTGCTATTTTCTGTCTGCAAGAAACATCTTGAAAATTGCCTTAAATAACGGACTCATCATTATATACCCACAAACACAACATAAGACACTGTAATCTGTGGAAAGAAATTGTTTACGCCTGTAAAAGAATAGCAACCAAATCAGCGTGTAACTTGGGAGAAAACGTTAAATCCTGCAAGAGAAACAACGGATTAATCTGAGACCCTGAAAAGAGAGAGAATAAGTTAATAGCTGCAATAAAGAGCAACGTTGAATAACAAAAATGCGTTTTGTCGCGCGAAGAAAAAACTTCGTACTTGCAGACGCCAAAAGATACCTTTTTCAAATCTTCTCCTAACATTCTTGCCAACAAATAGAAATTGTCCGTACAGCCTTTATCCTTAAATTTCCTTGGGTTAACTTTGGGTGAACGGAAAATAAAAAGGCACTTTCTTGAAGCTTAGGTAACTGACAATGTGTTTGTTCTGCTCTCTTAAATTTAGATAGCCAAATTTTGTTCTTGCAATCACTTTTCGAGATTTGTTGTTTCTTTACGTAACATTCACAGAGCTTATCAATTTTTATCTCTATCTGCATATTACTTTCCGTTTATTTCATTGATATTATTTTCATTAGGACCATTCATATTCACTCTCATCTCCCATGTTATGGCTTGCTGCAAGTTCTGACAGGAGAGTAAGCATATGGACTGCTGATTGGTCAAAAGATTTTTGTGAGCTTGTTGATTGGCTGACGTTTCCTGCTCCTAATTTTACACCAGATGGTACAATTGTAAAGAAAACAGACAAGGTGACTGAATCTTTTCAGGAATTCTTCTTCTAAATTTTGATTTTACAAGT
>REGL01000372.1:103224-128609 GCA_004194395.1 Aurelia aurita complex sp. Pacific | reverse complement strand
TGTACGAAATTCACAAAACCAACAACAAAACGATGGCAAAGGCTGCTGGTCTTCGTACTCCGTTTAACAATCTTCACTGTTTGAGGAATGATTTGTTTATTTTTCAGGATCATCGTAGAGTTGTACAAGAAGAGTACGAACGAGATTATCAAAAGGTGAGCTTTTGCTTAATCCTTAGTAGAGAGGGATTTTCGAGTAGATACCTCCCTCCTTTTATCCTCCTTGCAATCCTTTGCTGAGCTTGTTACCTTTCAAATATGCGTTTCTATCTTCATTAGTGCTAGTAGCAGGCCAAGCCTAAGATCGGCTACGTAATCAAATTTTGGTGCATTTTAAAACATTTTCACTGTTTTAGATCACCTGCTAGGTACTACAAATTTTCAAATGCATGAACTATACTGGGTGCGCCAAAATAAACTATGCACGTTTGGAAGGCCACAATAAATCGTACACTGGACCGATTTTGAAGATTTATGACTTAATCGTTAGCAGAAAGCCTGAATTAGGTATTGGGATTTTTTGCAATTGTTTTCATTTTCAGTTTTTAGAGCTACGATCAAAAAACATCGATCAAGGTTTCTAAAGAATCGACATGAATAGACAAAGAGAGAACTTGTTCGTGGTGATTTGCGATTTAGAAATCGACCAATTGTAATCTGCTGTATGAGAGTTCGTACTAAACCCCCAAATCCCCCTGAAAACGTTTTCTCCTTGTTCATTCTTGTTGATTCTTTTAAAATTTGATCGACGTTTTTTGATCGTTTTCAATGTTTTCGAAAACGAACATTTTCAAGAAGCTTGCTTCTTGCTCTAAAGACTGAGAACAGAAAAATGTGCAAAAAGTCCTAGAATCTAATTCAGGCTTTCTGCTCAATATTAAGTCATAAATCTTCAAAATCGGTCCAGTGTACGATTTATTGTGGCCTGCCAAACGTGCATAGTTTATTTTGGCGCACCCGGTAATAGCGAACCGGGTATTGATTTGTTCCCAGTCTTTTTCTTGAACATGAGTCCAGGTCTTAGATAGCTTATTCAAATGTTATTTGATGTATGAAATCTTACCGTGCAAAACCTGAGATTAATGTTTATCCTTTTACAAGGCATTGGTAACTGTGAAGGATAAATTGGCAGAAATAGAAGGACCTGAGATGAAAGAGAAGATGCAAGATCAAATCAGACAATGGTTTATTGAGTGCAGGTAATTTAATTTGTAATCTAGTTCGGTCTGACTTTTCAAGGGCTGGGAAGACATTTTCAATCCTTTTTCATAAATTGCGTAAAATAACGGACTCATCGTAATGAGCCTAATAAACCCAGAAACGCAATGTTAGACTTTGTAATCTGTGGAGAGAAAACTGTTGACTCCTGTCAACGAATAACAACCAAATTAACCTGTAGTCAGGGAGAAAACATTTAAGTCCTGCAAGAGAAACAACGAATTAACCTGAAACCCTGAAAAGAAAGAAAATAAGTTAGTAGCTGCAATGAAGAGCAATGTCGAATAACCAAAAACCTGTTTTGTTGCATACTCGGCAATTTCGTTCATGCCAAGACGGTAGATAGCGCTCTCGTTGTGCATTCTAGAAATTGTTTTTATGAGCAAACATGAGCATGTATCGCGAGTAGAAGGATATATCTACACATCTACCTCGGGCATTTTATTTCTTTGGTTCAGAAGCTGAGCAGTAAATGTTTTAATTACACCAAAAATAAGAGAATTGAATCGCCTCCCAATCGGCTCTTGAACCAAACAAATTAATGCCCAATGCAGATATGTAGATTTTTCCTTCTTCTTTCAATGTATGCTCGTGTTTGCTCTTAAAAACAATTTCTGGAATGTACAACGAGCGAGCTAGCTACCTGGGTTTCAGAGAAACTTTTGCGGGCTTGTTTGTTTTGAATTACCGGATGAGGGAATTGCCTTTGTCGGCATTCGCTAATTGCTTTGAATTCAGGTGTCAATCAAAGCAACTCATGCTATTGTCTTACAAAATCTGTCCTTGTCTGAACGTGTCAATATATTCATGGCTTATTTCTTTTAGGGATGCAACAGGCAAGTTCCCAGAGTATCCAACAGTAGACGAAGGTGGATCTGCAGGAATTTTCACGGATAAAACTCCGGCACAGGTATGTGTTGTAGCATAGGTTTCAAATCTTTAAAAAGTTTATGTAAAATGCTGTGACCTCTTTTATTAAGCTGAATGGCTTGAAAGAAATTGTAGCAATTTCGTTATAGTTCTACCGTTGTGTTTCACGGATAAAACTCCGGCGCAGGTATGTGTTGTAGCATAGGTTTCAAATCTTTAGAAATGTTGACGTAAAGCTATATGACCTGTCTCTCTTTAAGCTGAATGGTTTGAAAGAAATTGCAAGGACGGTAGGAAACGCTGAATTAGAAAAAGCTTCATGTATGATACATCAAATTATTCCTATCCTACAATATCATTTCGTTCGTTATGTATCGACTTGTTTTCCCTCTGTTTCTACCGCTCATGCCAAGGTGCCATTTTAATCCCATTGACGTGACCTCAAGGGCCCTGGAGCAATTACTTGAGTGGCATAATTGCTCCAGGGCCCTTAGATCACAAGTCAATCGGATTGAAATGGCGCCTTCGCAGGAGAGGTATACACAAAAGGAAAACAAGTCGATATATCACGAATGAAATGGTATTGTAGGATAGGAATAACTCGATGTATTTATCATATATGAAGCTTTTTGTAAATTCAGCGTTTCCTACCGCCCGTGGAAAATGTAGCTATTTCGTTGTAGTTCTACCGTTGTGTTTAAAATCTTCAATATCTTCAGAATTAATTTTTTTTCTTCTTACTTAACAATGCAAGAACAATTTTCAAAAATTTAAAGCCATGACAAGTAAATCATGGACCAGAATGACACGTGGAATTCTTGTTCGCATACTAAACCCCTTACCAGGCTTTTTTCAAATTTTCGGGTCTATAAGATGAATGATTTTACCAAACAAAAGTTTCACATCTGAGTTAATCTATGATTGATAAATCAACATCTCAATTATAAATATCGGTCACGTACTTTACATTCCACAGCCTGCCAAACGTCGGAACTTTTGTTCTCATCTGGTATTCGTATTCCTATCGATTATGCAACGAGACTGATGAGATACATTGAATTTCATTGCTCTTTTTATATCAAAGCTCGTTTTGATCATGATTTCAAATCTCTTCCTTATTCTAGCTAGAGGAAGAGGCAAGATTGAAGGTAACCGGATTTGCTCATGTAACTTTTGTGTTTTATGTAAACAACTTCCTTGTGCCTTTTGGTGGTCGTAATCCGCGAGGTTTTTCAATCCGTTGTCTGTCATTCCGTAGTCCCAAATCTTGCGGAGGAGAGTAGGATGGCGGTAAAAGCTCCTAAAATTATTACGACCTAGGCCCCATTGACTTATACCATTCCTTTCTTTCTTTGTTTTCCATCCTTCACATTGCTCCGTTTTTGTGCAAAAAAAGAGGGAAAAACATCCGTTTTAGACCATCCGTTCACATTGATCCACCAGATTACAAATACGGAGCCAAAACTATCCTTCTTTGTTCTTTCAAAAAGAAAGAAAATAAGTTAATAGCTGCATTGAAGAGCAACGTTTTCATTGCAGTGCGTTTTCGATAGCCTCCTTTTTTGTGGATATTCCCATTTGACAGTGTTTTCAAAAATTTTCGATTTA
Organism: Aurelia aurita complex sp. Pacific; assembly: GCA_004194395.1. Lineage (NCBI taxonomy): Eukaryota > Metazoa > Cnidaria > Scyphozoa > Semaeostomeae > Ulmaridae > Aurelia > Aurelia aurita complex sp. Pacific. The sequence goes on along the minus strand of REGL01000372.1, from coordinate 124,914 downwards.
TGCCTTTACTTTGATCCAGCAAATTACAGCAAAATAATTTCTGAGCTGTTTTGTTTTGAATAACGATTTTAAAATCAAAATTCATCGAGCGTAGATTTCGTTCATTACTGTCGGAGCATCTAGTGAATATCGACGGCAAATAAGTTGGAGCTCGAAAGTTTGCGGTCTTATTAAAGCTGCTTGATTTTTGGCCAGCGTAAACCCTGGATCAGATGCATTCGTTGCCCAAAGTTAGCTCGACATACAAAGTGAAACGAACCTTAGTATTTATCAGTAGAACTTGTTCATGTGTATTTTTCGTAGCTGTACATTTAATTTTAGTTAAGTTACACGTTCTCTATTTTAATGACTGCGGAGTTGTCATGGTCTCTTGCACTCCGTGGTATCGTCCTTGTAGTGTAGTAAACTAGCTCGTGCGTAGTGTGTTAAGTAGTTTGTTTGTAAAAAATTTATATTGAATAAAAAAGAGGCATTGGGAATGTATCATATTGGCTGTGCGTTAATGAAGCAGCATAGGGCTCAAATCTTTAAAAAGGTGGGTTTAAATTCTATGACATTTTTCTTTGAATTGAATGGCTTGAAAGGAGCTTGTTGTACTCTGCTGTAAATCTGCCGTGGAAATGTTTTGACATTTGGTTTTTTTTCACAATGGCGGCCATTCAATTATTTAAGAAAAATTCATTGAGCCTTTCGACAAAATTTAAACCATCGTAAATCCTAAACCAATGGAGGAAAAATGATATAACCTTCAACCCAACCATAGTTTATAAAGGTTTACAATATGGTAGCAAGCAGAAATCTGTAGCTTTTCTGGTTTGGGATTTAGAAATTTGATGACGTCGTAGCCTCAAATTTGATAAATGCCGCCATTTTGAAACTAATCAAGATATCAATAAAATTTCCACTGCAGATTTACAGCAAAAACCTCTCAGTTCCTTCCAAGCCATTTAATTAAAAGAAAACTGTAACAGAATTTTACACTGACCTTTCTAAAGATCGGATCCCTATGTTGCAATGAGACTATTTCATCTGTTCACAGGAAGAAGCCAAAGGGAAGAAGAAGAAAGGGGGTAAAGGCAAGAAGGACAAAAAAGACAAAAAAGATAAAAAAGGTGGCAAGAAAGGAAAGAAAGGAAAAGGAGATGATGTAAATATTTAAACATTATTTTAGAGAATTAGGCCCAGTTTAAACATCGTTTTTTGCCGTGTCGAGTTTAATTGATGCTGCCATATTCGACATGATAACGATGTTTAGATCACCTGCCGTTTTGAATTGATAAAACGGCAGAAAAACGACTTAATTTAAACATCATATTTTTGCCGCGTTTAGTTAATCAATTCTAGGCCATGGTCCCTGATCTCTACGTGTGATTAGCCACTGTGCTTGTGCATTTTGAAAAAAGGGCCATTTTAACCATTTTGATTTTAGTCTGACATGGCAAAAAGCGATGTTTGAATCAGATTTTTAGACATGGCAAATTCTGCCGTTTTTAATGCAGTTTGATTCAACACGGCAAAAAAAATGATGTTTAAAGTAGGCCTTAGGAATGCTTCATGCATAGCATTTGATTCCGAAGCCAAGCAGAAGGCATTGCAATTCACGCATATCTAGGGCTTAGATGAAACAATGACTTCTTGGCTCCTGAATCAAGTAAAGAAAATCCGCCAGGCAGATCTTTAGATTTACCCTTCTTATTTCGTTAGAAGCACATAACTTCTCTTAATAACCATCTTTCGCATGCACAGGGCGAGAGTTTGCCCTGCTAGTTTCAGAGAAACTTTTGCGGCTTTGTTTGTTTTAAATTACCGGTTGAGAGAATGTCCTTTGTCTGAAGTCGCTAATCTCTTTGAATTGAGGTGTCAATCAAAAGCAACTGATGCTATTATGTAAATGCTAAATGCTATGATTATCCGTTTTTTTTTACAGAGTGCACTAAAGTATCTACTTTTGACAGGCAATGACAAATCGTACACTTTAGTTGGGCTGATTCCGACGAGTGATTATGTCATCTTTTATTCAAGCTCCAATGTCTTTTTATCTTGCGGCAGCCTACTACACTCGTTATAAGCTCACGTGGGGCGAGTAGCCGAGTGGCTTATACAGTTTCGGTCAGGTGACTGAAGTTAAGCTCGGTCGAGTGAGGTCAAACTCCGGATGGGTGACCTCTCGGATGACCTCGCAATTCACCTCGCCGTAGGGGTCCCATGCCTGAATGCGTCATGCATAGTGGGCTTAAATTAGCTTCAAGTTGCTAGAAATCCTTCCAGCTCACTTAAGATTAATTACTGAAAAAAATGCATACAAAGAAATTTGTTTGATCAGTAATATAAGCAAATTTTGATGATTTTTTTCAAAAAATTTCACTTTTCTTGGGTCTTCCGGTAGGTGAAACCATGGGTAGTGTGACACTGCTGGTGTGCTTCTATGAAGGAACGCTGCAACTAATATGTATCAGTGGAGGAATAATCTATATAGTCCTGCGGAGGAGATACCAGCTCCTCCGTAGTACTAAATAATGCTTTCCTCCGCAAAAGAACAAAGCTGCTGCAATCAAGCACAACTGTGGCGTCTAACCACCTTTGCTGGGAAGACGAGATGGGCTTTGCCTGAGGAAACTTATGTGTCCCCCCATGCAGTAGGTTCAAGCTCATGCGCCCGTCAGGGCTCCAACCCAAAGCGTCATTGTGCATGAGCTTTAACCCATTGCACGGGGGCACACATACGTTTCCTTGGACAAACCGTATCTCGTCTCCCCAAAGAACCCATGGTTAAACAAAACACAAATCAGAAATCTTCGGAAATCATCTAAGTACGACAATCCTTTCATTTACTGCTATTTCTTCTGGTAAACAGTATTGTAGTTTTGATTATTTCATGATATGTTTTCTTTACAAATTTATCTATATGTTTGCTGACAGGATGAAGAGGAAGGCATCAAATTTCAACCTTCCATGTTTGTCCCGACAGTTAATGAAGCGACTGGTTCCCATAGAGGTTCGTTGTCCAATCCTTAAAGTGAATGAACGGAGCTAAGGAGAGGCAATCTATAAATAGGGCAAAGGAAACTCCTATGCACGTTATTTTTCTGCTTGCTAAACAATATCTACGAACATCTCGATTCCATCAAATTAAATAGGCTAATAATAGAATACCCAGACTCCTTCAGCGCGGGCTTTTATCTCCGTTGATTCTCTTTAAACTTGAATCTTCAGATATTTTGGAATAAATCCACTTTCTAACTAACTTACGGCATGATATAGGTCTTCTTTGAAAGAGCTATTATCACCCAGGGTCCTTTGCGAGCACGTTACAATTTCGGAGTGTATGAAAATCAAATTTGGCCTAAACGGAAACTACAGATCCATAATGTAGCATGTGAACTAATAGAACAGTTCAAATAAAGTGAAACTTTTCTATCAGTTGATCTACTGCAATGTGGATCCATGGTTCCCGATTAGGCCAAGGTTGTGATGTTCAGACAATCTGAAATCGCAGCCTGTCGGCAAAGGACCCATGTGGTCAAATTGTGATGTTCGCAATTACCGGATGTCTCAAAAAAAAGTTCCGACGTTCTCAGGGCTTGAAAGAAACTTTAGCTACTGATCTAAAACTCTACCGTTGGACTTTTGAGGAATCTTTTTTTTATTTTTCGAAATTACAGCGTATTTCAACTCATTTGAGAATGTGACGTCATCAAATTTCTAAATCATAAACCAGAATTGTGCTAGACTTTTGCTTGATACCAAATTGTAGACATTCGTAAACCATGGTTTTCTTGAAAGTTGTTTCATGTCTAAACGACGAAGTTAGAAATTACAATGGTTTTAAAATGTTTTCAACATTCTCTTGAACTCTTAGAAACGAAGAAAAACACTCTGATTCTGATAATATTGAAATTTTTTGAAAAGTCCAACGGCAGAATTATAGCTAAATATAGAAAGTTTCTTTGTAGCCGTTCAGTTTAAAGGAATAGATCATAGAATTTTACAACAACCTTTAAAGATTTGAAACCTATGCTTGCAGATGTGCATCATCTTGGTGAATGGTTCATCATTTTAGATATTTCAGAATTATCTTTATTTTTTCTTAGATGTATGGTTAAATCGTGACGAATCAACTAATTTTCCCCAGAAACATGATGTAGAGCTGATCAAAGAAGGCAAAAGGTAGGGAGCCATCGACTTTCCTTTTCTCATTCTTTAGCGGCATTTGGCCACCACGCCAACTCTACTCTAATCTTTGCTTTTGTTTATGTAAGGAAATACACATCACCTACCAGACCCGGGGCTGACGACCCGGGACTGACCCGCGAAGTAGATTTCAGCCACTGTTTATATGGGATTTTCACCTCACCTGTTAGACCCAGGGCTGAGATGTCAGATAGAGTAAAGTTTCATTTAATTTTGAATTCTTTTCATACGGTTACCCCATCAGTCAGAAAGACAGTGAAGTGAAATCAAAACAACCGATAGGAACCAACAAATAAACCAATTCACCTTACCACACCGGTGATGTTTCGTTTGCATAAAAAAATTCACCTGACCCAGGAGAGATTCAACCAGGGTTGAAAAGATCAAAGTGGTGTGGTTGCTGCGCTACCAGGAAAGGTAGTTAAAATACTCAAATTTCTCAGGAAGGATGAAGAGAAAAGGAAAAGGAAACGGGAGGAGAGGGAAAAGAGAGGAAGAAATGAGGGAAGGGGAAGGAAAGAAAGAAGGGCAGAAGGGCAGAAAGGAAATGGGATATAATGGGGCAGTATATTGAGAAAGAAGAAGACAGTACGTAAGAAAAAACAAAGGTGCTTAGCTTGCTACCAGGAAGGAACAGATATTTTTGAGCCCTTGATTCACCTCTGGTGAGGTGAGATCTCACTGTACCGATTTTATTTAGCGAATTTATTTAGCTCCTCTTCGTATTTGCATATTGTATTAATTTTCTGTATCATTGTATTAATTTTCTGTAATATTATCTTTGTAGTTTAGTTATTCGTTTGTATATTTAGGACTATAAATTGTATGTAGTGGAATTTAAATTATATGAAACTGAAACTGAAACTGATGATGTTGCGATCGTCATATATGCGCAATATGAAAAGTAAGGCTTTTATGGGATGATGGAATGTCCCTTGTCTGCCCCGGGTCTGGCAGGCGATGCATTTTTTCCTCTTATTAACCAGCCTTCGTATTTTTGCAGGTTAGAAGTTGAAAATGAAGTTCGAATTCAAGTTGATGAGCTGATGAGACAAGAGCTGAAAAATTTGAAATTGGTGAGCATTGATTTGCCTTTTCATTTTATTTTATTTCGAATAATTTCTTCTTTAATTATTTAGACATAGTGGCCCCATCCCATCAGTGAAAGCACTGGTTTTTCAGGGGGCCAGTTGGATTAATCTTGTCAAGCAATGTTTTGGTCCTACTCTCGAGCTAAATTTTGCGCCTGTCCTCAAATTAAGAAATGCTAATGGTGTGTGATATACTTTGCAGGCTGTTGATCGCGAAAAACAAGGGAAGAAAGGGAAGCGTGGAAAAAGTGGCAAAAAGAAAGGCGGAAAAAAGGTAGGATGAACTACAATACGAATTTGTCAGAATTGATTTTTCCATTATTTTTGTTGGCACTAAAACTTTTTCTTTCCTTTCCTTCTTTAAAACATTTTCTAAAAATAGCCTCAAATAATGGACTGATCGTACTATACTCATAATAATAATAATAATGATAATGATAATAATAATAATTATTATTTATTTATTTAAGGTTGGCATGATAAAGATAGTTAAGAAAACTAATTAAGGCTAATTAAGGCCAATCATGAATGCAACAAAACACCGTAATCAGTAGAAAGAAGACTGTTAACTCCTCTTTATTTTAATTGATCTGTTATGTTTAGTTAGTATCTCGTCTAGCTGTTGAACTGTATAACCGTAGTGTTATGGCAGGCTATTTGAGATCTAAATTGAAATTGAACATTGTAAAAGAACAACAACCAATCTAAACCTGTATAAGAGAGAAAACTGTTGAATCCTGCAAGAGAAAAACGAGTTAATCATTTTCTCNGGCTGTTGATCGCGAAAAACAAGGGAAGAAAGGGAAGCGTGGAAAAAGTGGCAAAAAGAAAGGCGGAAAAAAGGTAGGATGAACTACAATACGAATTTGTCAGAATTGATTTTTCCATTATTTTTGTTGGCACTAAAACTTTTTCTTTCCTTTCCTTCTTTAAAACATTTTCTAAAAATAGCCTCAAATAATGGACTGATCGTACTATACTCATAATAATAATAATAATGATAATGATAATAATAATAATTATTATTTATTTATTTAAGGTTGGCATGATAAAGATAGTTAAGAAAACTAATTAAGGCTAATTAAGGCCAATCATGAATGCAAAAAAACACCGTAATCAGTAGAAAGAAGACTGTTAACTCCTCTTTATTTTAATTGATCTGTTATGTTTAGTTAGTATCTCGTCTAGCTGTTGAACTGTATAACCGTAGTGTTATGGCAGGCTATTTGAGATCTAAATTGAAATTGAACATTGTAAAAGAACAACAACCAATCTAAACCTGTATAAGAGAGAAAACTGTTGAATCCTGCAAGAGAAAAACGAGTTAATCATTTTCTCCTCAATTGCACGTCCGGAGGAAGTATTATGGAAACAAGGTCGTATTGACCCTTTCAATGTTATCCCTATCATTTTTAACCTGGGCTTTTTCAGATTAGATTCTTAGCTTTTGCCTGTGAATATTTTATACCTATATTTAGATCTCTTTCATAACTTGGAATGTTGTCTATTTGTGATATGTGGTAATAACAGAGATTTATTTTATGGCTGTTCTCAGAAGGGCAAATCAAAAAATTTTCCAGAGGTATGGCCCTATATACTCCCCTTGTTTGGAGGCTTTGATCAAAGAAATAGACCTTTACGCAAAAAAATCTTCAGTTCGAGGTGAAATTGCCTCCCCAAAAGAAGGTTAACTTTGTTGCTGCAAACAATGCGCTCTGTTTTCTAATCTAAACATTACTAAAAAATGTCATGGGTTGCCGGTAGAGACGCACGCCGTGTTCGGTAGCACCGAATGGGGAGGTGAAACCGATAAGTCAGTATTTCTATAGATTCTTGTCATTTTCACAATGGATTGTGAGAGTTTGCGCATGGTTAGCTAGACATTGCTGGTGTGCGTCCATGGAGGAGCGCTGCAATATGTACCTGCGGAGGCATAATTGATATAGTTCTGCGGAGGAGGTAATGCAATTAATGTTTTCCTCCTCCGCAAAAGAATAAAGCTATGAGAATCAAGCACCACTGCCGTGTCTAGCTACCCATGGTTTGCGTGAAGGCCTGTGACATTTTGTAATTTTTTCTGTTTTTGTTTTGCAGAAAAAAAGTGGCAAGAAAAGCGGAAAGAAAGGGAAAAAAGGAAAGAAGAAAGAGAAGGATCTGACAGCAGATAGGTAACTGGTAGACTTATTACATGCGTGCTTTGTTTTCCAGTGCTATTTGACTTGAATGTAATTTCCTCCTTGTGCCCCTGCGCCCGTTATCACCAAAATTATTGCATGGAAGGTACACATTTTGCAAAAAGTAGGTCAGGGAAACACTATTCTTCGTAATAAGAGTTTGCTTTCCAATGCCCAAGCTCTTTTAAACCAGACTTTTATTGATTTTTGTGCTAGAATATTGGTGTATGAAAACTCCGGCAAGTTTAGGCCATTTTGAATAAGTATACCCATTATTTCATGGAAGTTTTATGAGTCTCTATTGACCGAAATGTCATCGAAAAATCAAATAACGCAAGGAAACATTTTTCATTTTTTCATTTAATTTTTAATTTTTTAACCACGGTAGCCCCGTCAGCCTGCAGAGACTGCTTTTCAGGGGGCCGTGCAAAATATTACAAAACAAATTAAAACCTTATTTACAGTTAATCTTATTACTATAATATAAATTCATACAAATAAAAATGTTCCGAAATTTATCAAAAGAAAAATAAAAGAAAAACTAAAAACCCTCTACAATTTCTTTTTTAGCCTCTTTTTGAGGGTAAGAAGGAGGGGGGGGGTGCATGTTTGACATCTGAACTTAATTGGTTCCAAATCCTAGGCCCACGAAATGAAATAGACTTCTGTCCATTTGACGTCAGGGTCATAATTCTACTGGAACACAAAGAGGAAATGGACTGCTGTTGGAACCACAGTTTTTCTTACCGACAACTACCATTTTTCTTAAAACCCAGTCTTGTGGAAATAATATTAACAAGATATCTAAATTTCTTTGTTTCAGGACCATGGAATCACTTTACGAGGAGTTAGTCCATGAAGGCATCCTTGTCAGACCGAACAAAACTCGCATCGCAGATTACGTAGGAGAGTACAGCTATCTTGGGACTACATTGAGACAAGCAAATATTGAACCGATGCCCTCTATATCTGATGTCAGAAGAGTTATTACAGAATTTTGCATCTTACCTTTAGGTACGTTGGCTAAATTGTTTTTTCCTGTTTAAACAATCATCATCATCATCATAATCATAATCATTATCATGCATCATGCATCATCATCATCATCATAAAACTTATACCTCTATTTACAGCTAATTTAAAGACACACTGTCGTGGCACTGATTGAATGAATAAGATAATATGAAAGAATAGAGTTAGGCAGGCTTCAATAATTTCGCTGTACACTGAAATTCACGAAGGTGATAACGGCCTGGCTCCTTTTATTCTCGAAACAAAGTATGATCCAAGAGCATAAAGGCTTGGTAATTATCTCGTTAGTGATTTCAATCTCACAACCAGCCAATCACAGTCACGACAGTGTGCCTGTGATTGCCTTAACATTATATACAATTTAGAAGATAATTATTTATTTTCTTTTCTCGGTACCTCTTTCAGCGTCTTTCAGAGAAAAGGAACGCTCTGAAGGGGGTACCGAATAGAACAATGCTGCTTGTAGAACGATGTTGTTGTTGTTGTTGTTGTAATCTTATTTGAATTCGACTATCTACAAATATCTAACAATATATACATTAAATATATACACGTAAACTAATCAAAATCGATTATCCAGTACTAATAAAACAAAAGGAATATTTTTCTGAATTATGCAGTTAAGTTGGTAGGCACTTGGAGGCACTGCATGTGCCACTGGGGCCGCCCCATTGTTTTATTAAAATCTTGAAACTTCTCAAATTTTTTGCTGATTTTAGTTCGTTTGGTAAGCCATTCCATATCTATGGTCCATGGTCCAACCAGAGCCTTTTTTAACATACTAGCTGGGTGGGCAATTGCCCCCTAGTTCCTTCTTTAAACCTACTGCTCAGCTTTTCAGACAATAGGCTTATTGTCCCTTTTAAACAAGGAAACAATAGATTCACCCCCCCCCCAGTTCTGGTCCTTTAAAAGAGGTTCTGGGTCCAACGGACTTGAGACTCCAAGACCTGAACGTTGCTTGATTGATGCTTACTTGATTGGGCCTAACACAATAACCAGCGATATTACATTTCTAACTAAATTCCAGTCAGCAAGCATAACCACAATTTTCCCCAGCGTTTGAAACTTTTTTCATTGTTCTACTTTATACAATCGTCTATCAACAGGATCCCAAATTGTTCACGAGAAAGCACCACACATCAAATCCGTCATGATTGCCGGACCACGTGGTTGTGGTAAGAAAATGCTGATCGATGCGATTTGCACGGAGACTGGGGCGAATCTGTTTAATTTGACAGCCGCAAATATTGCTGGGAAGTATCCTGGCAAAGCTGGTTTGCAGATGATGTTACATCTTGTTTTCAAGGTGAACTTTTGATCATATTCTTGTGTCCTTTGTTTCTGCTTTCTTCATTTCTTATTCTTGGTCATTTTACTTTTCAACTTGAGATTTGGTTGTCAACGAGGAGATGAAGAAGGGGGAGGGCGAAAGGCAAAGCTAAGCAAAGTTATGAAAGCAGACTGAGCTAGACTATCTGAGGTACACCTCAGATATTTACTCCCATACTCGTAGCTCCTCCTAAGTAACTGATTTGTGTTATATAAGTACGAAGCTGCTTTCGATGAATTAATGCTTACACAGATTTTCTGTCCCCTTCCACCTCAACCACGGGATAGAACAATCCAGAATAAATTCTCAACCTTCTTCCAGATAAATATATGTTTCTGGTAGAACCTTCGTCATTTTTGAAATGAAAATAGGTGTTCAAGATGCGGCATGAGTTGTCTTTTTGCTTTCAGAGACCTTCCTCGCATTCAGTGACCGTATAGACTTGCCCCAACTATTTCATCAATGGACTTGTCACAGTTGATGAAATAGACCTAGGGCAAGTCTAGTGACCGTCTAGTGCTCTTTTCCTGACTCTGGCTATAAAATGGTTACCTAACAGATGGAGCGTACCTTATTTGGCGGGCAATAGACGTCAATTGATGTCATGCAGAAGAAAGTGGCAACGAGCACATGCTCAAACTGTCGTGTTTTTTCATCTATGCTATTAAATCATTTATCTTTTATATTGTCGTTTAATCTCGATGATACCACACGCAAAAACACATTCTTATCAAAAAACGTGAAGCTTGCAAAAACGAAAATTTTGGCTATCAAAGTCATTTATATTTTTATTATTTTGATTCTTTCTATCTAACTTCTCTCATCGTCAGATGTTCTAGTCATATGAAAGCCCTACTTTAAATCAACTTTATTTTCATGGCGCAATTATTTTTCTGATCATACTTTCAATTTTTTATAGGTTGCTCGTCAGTTACCTCCATCAGTTGTTTATATCGGGGACTGCGAAAAGACCTTTCTCAAGAAAGTTCCCAAGACAGACAAGGTAATATTTTGTTTACGATTCTCGAGAGGGAGACTAATTGTTGATGGTAACTTTGCGCGCTTATCTAGTAGACGACAACAAGGACAGATTTTGTAAGACAATAGCATGAGTTGCTTTTGTTGACACCTGAATTCAAAGCGATTTGCGATCGCAGACAAAGGAAATTCCCTCAACCAGTAATTCAAAACAAACGAAGCCGCACAAGTTTCTCTGAAACCCAGGTAGCTAGCGCGCTCGTTGTGCATTCCAGAAATTGTTATAAGAGCAAACATGAGCATAGATCGCAAGATGAAGGATATATCTACACATCTACGTCGGGCATTTTATTTGTTTGGTTCAGAAGCTGAGCAGTAGGTGTTTTAATTATACCCAAAGAAATAAGAGAGTTGAATCGCCTCTCAATCGGCTTTTGAGCCAAACAAATAAAATACCTGAGGCAAATGTTTCGATATATCCTTTTTCTTATGTTTGTTCTTAAAAACAGTTTCTGTAATGCACGAGTGAGCCAGCTACCTGAGTTTCAGAGAAAATTTTGCGGCTTTGCTTGTTTTGAAGTACTGGTTGAGAGAATTTTCTTTGCCTGCGATCGCTAATTGCTTTGAATTGCGGTGTCAATCAAAAGCAGCTGATGCTATTGTATTACTAACTATGCCCTTGTTTCTCCGCACAATGAATTTTCAAATATATGGAATTCTTTTTTACCACCCCATTTACACTGCTAAAAACAAAAGCCGTCACTCTAAAAATTTTTCAAGGATTCCTAAAAAATTTCTTTATCATCATTAAAGATCTCATTCCCTCTTTATATGATTGTCTTTGTCATTTAGTTTTTTGTCTTTTGTCTGTCAAATTATTCATATCATTTTGTAGACGGAGCCAAAGAGATTGAAGAAAGATCTACCAAAGATTTTGAAGGGCTTAAAACCAGAAGATCGAGTGCTTGTTGTTGGGACATCTCGAACACCATTTTGTATCCTTTTCCACAACCATTAGGATTCACAGTTTTTATCATGAGCACCAGGAGACAAGATCAGTGATTTCAAAGCATAGGTTCCAAATCTTTATCTCGGCGTAAAAAGGTGGGTGTAAAATTCAATGACGTATTTCTTCTGATCGAATGGCTTGAAAGAAACTTTAGATACTTATCTATAAATCTACCGTTGGACTTTTCCGAAATTTTGAATATTTTTGGAAATTACAGCGTATCTTACATTTAAACTCATTTGAGGATGTGACGTCATCAAATTTCTAAATCATAAACCAGATGAGTGACAGACTTTTGCTTGACACCACACTGTAGGCATTTATGAACTATGGTTTCCTTCGAAATTATTTCATGTTACGTCAAACTGTTTAGAAATTACGATGGTTTTACGTTTTTGGAAAATTTTTCTTGAATTCTTGAAAAAGAAGAAAAACACTCTAATTCTGAAAATATTGAAGATTTCAGAAAATTCCAACGGTAGAATTATAGAGAATTAGCTAAAGTTTCTTTGAAGTCATTCAGTTCAAAGAAATAGGTCACTCAATTTTACACCAGCTTTTTTAAAGATTTGGAACCTATGCTTGATTTCAATGGCCTAAGCTTTTTGCAAATTACAACTAGTTTTGACATATATTTTGGCGTCATGCAAAAATCGTTTATCTGAAAATTTTTTGTCTGAAATTCTCGAAAAAGCGTTCGAAAGTTTTTGTCCGAAGTTGTTTTTTCGAAACTTTTCCATTCGAAAGTTTTCGATTTTAATGTATTAATAAGTTGGTGTTTAAAGCAATTCTGAGATTAGAATCACGTTGCAATCCTTAACTTGATATGTAGCTGGTGAAGTGAAGCCACTCTGCAATGCGTACCAGAAGATCGTCCTAATTCCACGGCCAGATTACGCTTCAAGATTCGGTAAGATTAAACTCTCTCTCAAACTAAATGTCAGGTGAGTCTGAGTTTTTCGAACTGAATTGGATTATGTTTATGGCTTCAAAACTGAACTTGTATGAGTAAAAATATAAACATCAGATAGAAAACATTGAACGAAGACAAGGAATCACGTCGCCGGTCTACTTAAATCATAGACCAGAATCGAAAGTGGAATTCTCGTTCCCCTACAAACCCCTTTTCAGCGTTTTCTCATTTTTGGGTTTAAAAGTGGTGTACTTCGACCAAAAACAAACAAACTCATAGATTAACACTTTCATTTTGAATATCACCCACGTACTTTTGATTCCACAACCCGCCAAACTTTTGACATTTTTTATTCATCTGGTACAAGTCTTATCTATCGATTTTTTTTATGAAGTCTGCTAAAAATTGACGATACTTACAAGCTACTCTACTCTACTACAAGGACAAGACCACGGGGAGCAATAACTATGTCTACCCACGTGGCTATTTAGATAAAGAAAAAATCGAAAAAAGACATGAAACTACAGGTAACTACAACAAAAAAGATAGAACGTTTACTTAAAAGGGACGAGGTGGTTTATATGACTTGTTACCGAGTTTTAGATTTCTAATCAAACTGTTTATTTTTTTTATTCAGTATTATGGCCTAGTCTGATCAGGAAGCACGGTGGAAGAATCTCAGATGCACTCGACGTCAGCTCTTTGTCAAAAATATCAGATGGATATACTCCTGGTCATTTAATAACTGCTATCAAATCTGTGCTCACTGAAAGAAGAATCCAACAGGTATGCCTTCAGAGAATCTTTACAGAGGCCCCATCTCCAAATTTCGGTCGAAACGGTGATTTTGAAGATTTTTGATGGGCAAGATCATGCAGATGTTTACCTGTTTTTCGAAAATGAAAGCATCATTTTGGAGATGAATCTTTGTACTTCGTATAGGAAGAAAGCAAACATTCATATCTTTTATGATTGCTTTGATAGAAGTGGATTTTTAACGAGCATTTTTTGATGGCTTGGGTAAAGCCACCAAACAAACTGTAGGAAACAATAGACACGTGCAGTCTTTACAGATTTGTTTACAGTTTGGCGACGGAGCCCCTTTTAGAATGGATAGTTTTCGTTCTTGAAGAGTGCTATGTTTTGTTTCATTTCTGTGCCCTCTTCAGTTGTTGAAGGATTTTTAACACGCAACAGCTTGCAAGATTCTCTTTTTCAAGAAGATCTCTTTCTTGTGAAGCTATCAACGGCAGCATATGACTGAAAGTGGTCGTAAAACCCATAACCACAATGCAACCCCCCCCCCCCACAAAAGAACTGCCTTTTTGCTGTCTTTTTTTGGAAAAATCAGTTTCATCTCTATTGACAAACAATCTTCTTGTATGCGTGTTGCACAATATTTCATCAACAACAAACAATTGAGGTATAAATAATTGTGCTTCGAACAGTGTTTTTGTGTGCGAAGTTTCGGGCTTAAATGCATCTCAATCGAGGTTAAATATACCTTTTAGCTATCCTGAAAAGAATCAGAATCGAACGATATTTTTGCTACATTTTGTAGAATTTTTGAATGTGCACAATAGTGATAGAAGCTCTAACTCCACTCGATCGAACCTCGCGTATAAAATGTATAAAAAAATGCTCGATCCAGGCTCTTTTGCAGAATAGCTAAAAGGTCTATTGTCAGAGCTTCGCTATTGCTTTGCAAAACTGAATGATGGAGTAATGCACTGTCCCAAACACAAAGCCGTTGATACAGTAAAAACCTTACATTTTGAAATCACCTTGTTTAGGTTCTTATACATATGATACTATTCTTGAAAACAGGATGCAAGGTTCTTGAATAGGTTCTTATCGAAATAATTAATTACAAATCTTCGGGAATTTAGGCCAATTATAAGAAAACAAAGTTTTCACGTACTCACTATTATGACACAATTTTATAAAGAACAACCATATCTACCTGGCCTTATCTGTATCAAATCCATTCATACATGGAATTTTTTTACATATGCTTTGTATCTACTTAATTATTTAGCTAAATTTCTTAAAATATTTTATCACATATTACCACCCAGTAGTTTACATTTACCTTTTTTTAAGATAAGAACCTTCCTTGAATTTCAGCATGAATAGGTTCTTCTGTAATGGGGTGAAATAAGAACATTTTAGGCCCTATGTTCTTATAGTGGGTGGTTCTTATATGCGGGTTTTTACTGTATTTTGTTCGTTTCATTTTTAGTTGTCGAAGAAGCCACTGACTGCATCTGAGTTCATCCCACTGCTTGCAAAAATTGATCCAATTTATAAAGAAGAGGAAGAGGCATTTAAGGTAATTTTTTATGCATCCATTCATGATCCCTATTATATAATCATTGTTTACACCGGGTGCGTCAAAATTAACCAATATAAAATTTCTAAATCCACAAATCACCCCGAAAACGTTTTGTCTTTGTCCATCCATGTTGAGTCTTAGAAATGTGATAGACATTTTTTTATCCTTTTCAGTGTTTTCGTAAACGAAATTTTGAAGAAACTCGCTTCTGAAAAAACTGAAAACAACAAAATGTGCAAGGAATCCTGGAATCTAATTCCGGCTTTCTGCTAAAGATTAAGTCATAGATCTTCAAAATCGGTCCAGTGTACGATTTATCGTGGCCTGCCAAAAGTGATAGTTTATTTTCGCGCACCCGGTATAATGTTGGGAATTTAGATTACAGCATCCTCCTGAGAGAAGCATCGTTTATAGCCATCAAGCACCTAGTGTAGGTTCATCTATCCTTGTAACTAGCAGAGCTTTAGCTCTATGATCTCCTTGTCCATTTCAAGTCATGTGGCCATACCATTCTCTTGGGAAGTGTCAGTATTTTGCTATTTTTACATTCATGGCACACATTTTTATGGCACGAAATATGTTTAAGAAATCAGTTGGAAATTTTTTGCAAAAGCCCATGTGCGACATAGAAATCTTTGGAAATATAACAGTTTGAGAGTTTGACTCAAAGACTTGTTCGGAATACATCAGTGAAATTTCTACGAATATTCTCCAGAAGAGCAAGACCCCCGTCTAAGAGCTTTGGATTCTACGTACTAGTGATTGCAGGTTCATCGTCCTTAATTTTTCCTTTGTGAATTTGCGCATGCCCCAAAGCTCTCCAACCATTCCATTGATCAGCGAGCCAATCAGAGTTAACGTCTTTTCCATTGTGATTTACAGAAGGGGGAGTTCGCAGTATCCCGAGCAAAAGACCCATAGCTACCGTGTCTTATGTGGCCCCAAAGTTGACTTTGGTATGACAGAAAAATCGTTTCTGCCCTAGGTTCTGTTCGCTTTGTTTTTCATTCATCGCGTAAAGGATCATGGTTACCAATGAGTCTTTAAATGCCCATTCCCAAGAAGAGACATTCTCTGGAATCAACCGCTTGCTGATCACGTTTCTACTTCTCTTTGTTAGGTATGGTATGTGAAAACACCATTGGGCAAGAAACGCGCAAAAGCAGCAAAGGAAGAAGAGGAAGGTGCTGCTAACGCGAAAAACAAAAAGGGAGCAAAAGGAAAGGGCAAGAAGAAGAAATAAAAAAGCTGGTGTTTGAAGAAACTGTGAGTTTTGCAATTTATGTAAATATTAGAAAGTTATGTATATCTATCACTGCAAATTTATTATTATGCACGTGTAACACTCGAATGTTTTTGCAATGAAGTTTATAATCCCTTTTGCAGATTTACCCTTCTTCATTCGTCCTGTCCAACAGCAACCTCATCCCCCGGGCCTTTTGTGGGACGAGGTTGATCTAGCAGATTTGAGGAACAGAAGACAAAATAAGTAAATTTCTTTGATAATCATTTCATTGGTTCTTTAAAGGGGCTGTACAAAATTTGTGTAAACAAAGATAAAGATCAGCTGGCCAATATCATGAAATTCACTGAGAACTTCCTCTCTAATTGGCGCGTGGCGCACAGTTTCTTTAGCCTGCCTGTTGCCTTCCGTGTGTTTAGGCTAATCACATCTGTCCATCTGAAACTCGTCACTCAGAATCCAGCTGTATCTTTATAATCGTTCATGTCATAAAAAATCTGATAGCACTGGCGAATTCTACGGGGTTCAAACATGTAGAAAACATCTTCATTTGCAATTTATCTGCTGCTACTTGCCTGCATTAGGGAGAAAAAGTTTAGGATTTTTGGAAGTTTAGCTTTTAGCTTGTTTAGCTTGTATTTAATTCAAGTGATAATCCTTATTTGCTACATCATATGTAGTAAATATAAAACTGAACAAAGTAAACCTTTCAATCCCTGTTACAAATTTACCCTTCGTTCGTCCAACAGATTTGAGGAAAAGAAGACAAATAATGATCTACCTTTAATATTCATGTGACAATTATTACTCGCTACAAAATGTGTACAGGAAATTAATTCAGCAAAAACTAGTAATTGTGCAATTTGTGATACAATATTGATAGGGTAAATTCTGTCAGAAAAAAATTAAAGGGGGTCATTTAATCTTGTTAATGTAGGGGGTGGAACAGTGGCGGACACTTGGCTAAATATTTGGGGCGAAGCTATCGTTTCAGTTTAAAGGCATCCTTTAGTTCCATTGTTTTGGAACAACAGACCAACATTGGAGCAATCGCACCTCTTCGCCCCCAAGTGTCCACCACTGGGATGGAAGAGATAAAACATTTGCCATATTCTATATTTGTGCCCCTTCCAAGACAGAAGTGGTTCTTATTTCAGAAACATTANTTCTGTCAGAAAAAAATTAAAGGGGGTCATTTAATCTTGTTAATGTAGGGGGTGGAACAGTGGCGGACACTTGGCTAAATATTTGGGGCGAAGCTATCGTTTCAGTTTAAAAGCATCCTTTAGTTCTATTGTTTTGGAACAACAGACCAACATTAGGGCGATCGCACCCCTTCGCCCCCAAGTGTCCACCACTGGGGTGGAAGAGATAAAACATTTGCCATATTCTATAGTTGTGCCCCTTCCAAGACAGAAGTGGTTCTTATTTCAGAAACATTGAAATTATACAGTAATTTACACATCTCATATTGTCTGAGTTGCAAAAATCAAACTATATCCCTACTCAAGCGTTTCACAGCCTAGATTCTATGACTAAACTACAGTCTCTTCGCCCTTGAAAAGTCACTTCGGGCTTGTCTGGAAAAGAATTAACAATTTTCAGTGCTATTTGTCTTGTAAAGCTAAGTGTTAAACAACTTGCTGGTACGGTTATGGAAACTTGACGTCAAATCATGAAATAGGTTAATGTAAATGACAAGTGTTAATTAATTGTCATTCACAATATTATATATTCTGAAATATTAAAGATTTCAGGAAAGTCAAACGGTAGAATTCTAGCAAACTTCCTTTCAGGCCATTCGGTTCAAAGAAAGAATTGATAGCCATTTACAATAGCCCATTAAAAGATTTAATGCCTATGCTAGCGATAAAATATTCAATCCTGAATTACGAGTCACACTTGAAGCATCTTTTTCAACGCAGCCATAGTAAGGCTTAAACTGCTCTTTATGACTGTAACTTCACATTGACTCCTGCAACAAACTATTGATAAATTACTACATTCTTACAAATAATTGCTTTGTGCAGAATAAATGTAGCAATGCTTATAAGCTGTCCCCGGTATCCAGAAATCGAAGTTTATTTACGTGGTTCCCACTTGTATGTTCCAGAGTAAACATAACCATGTTCTTTGACCAGTTCATCTGCTTCTTGGGGGCCACGTCTGGAGAAAGAAAGTAGATGTAGTATATCGGTGGGAAGCGATTCGGTCTTGGAAGGAAGTATCCAAGGGCAAGTTAATAATGTTCACTTAATGATAATGATAATAAAACCATATTTATACAGGTAAACTTGTTCAGCAAAATGAATTTGCTGCTATCAACCAAGGACCTGTCAACCTTGTGTTCCTAAAATTTTACACGTTGAAAATATTCCATAAAGGCGGTGCAAGACAAAAATGTGAAATTTAGCTTTTGCATTGAAACAATGCAAGCTCTCAACACTAAATAATTCAAAAATAACCTTGGTTTTATTAATTTCCATGATTGCACGAGCGCCTCTCCCAGGCACAAAATATAATTACACATTAATTGCTAGCACTTTTATTGTACTCACAGTGCTTTAATCGCAGACACTTTTTCTCAAGCCATTTGCTCGCAGGCACAGAATAGTTTTAATAAGACCTGTTAAGTTCCTATTCTTTCACTTTAAAGTTTAAGATTCTTATTTTATTTGATGCATACAAAGTAAATTTTTGAATTCTTAGGACCTTTTTGGTCCAGCATAGGTTCCAAATCTTTAAAAATGTCGGTGTAAAATTCTATGATCTATTTCTTTGAACTGACTGGCGCCAAAGAAAATTTAGCTACTTCGCTATAATTCTACCGTTGGACTTTTGAGAAATCTTCAGAAAATTTAGAATCAGAGTGTTTTTCTTCTTTTTTCTTAAATTCAAGAAAAAATTTAAATAAAACTTAAAACCAATGTACTTTCAAAACTTCTTGACGAACCATTCCAGAATACCATAGTTTCTGGATGTCTACAATATGGTATCAAGCAAGAGCCTGTCATTCTTCTAGTTTAGGATTTAGAAATTCGATGACGTCACATCATCAAATGAGTTGAAATATGAATACGCTGTAATTTTGAAGAATATTCAAGAGGTCTGAAAAGTTCAATGGTGGAATTATTGATAAGTAGCTGAAGTTTCTTTCAAGCCATTCAATTGAAAGAGATAGGTCATAGAATTTTACACCCACCCTTTTTCACCGATTTAAAGATTTGGAATCTAATATCCTCTTTGGTCCTTTTGTGAAAGATCTCCTTTCACTTCGACGTGTATCTTGGCAAACATTTAAATACCCTATTTTCGAAAGCAATAATCTATCATAAGGTTTTGGGGATATATTGAAAAGATGGCACTGCTCTTTAACAAAGCGTCATTCGTAAATTCAAGATTGAAATTCTTTTAATTCAATAGGCAAACTTACGTTCCAAACTTGTATGATAATGGTTTCATTTTCTCGCCTTCCATTTTGTGCAATATTGGTGTGAATATTCTCCAGGCTTCTCTTAGCTCATCGCTGAAGAAGATCAAAAATGACACTTGTCAGGCAAAATAGATTTAGCCATTCTACAAAAGAACCTGGATCGAGAATTACCGTGAGAGCTCTATTAGCCCCCCTCTCTATGAAGCCCCTCTCTCTAATAAGCCCCTCCTCTCTGAGCCAGATTTTGAATGAGCTCCCTCCCTATTAAGCCTTCCCCCCACTTACATAATATTCCTGAAGTTACCAAAGATTTTCCATTTATTGAGCTAAATAAGTTTGCATGTTAATTTTGATATGGTTTGAGATGTGTCGCATTTATTTATTTGACTCGTAAAATTGTATGTTGAATTCGCAAAACATTGGGTAAAAGAACTGAAAAGCTATCATATGTATCCTTGCCATTTGATTTTGTGAATAAGCCCCCTTTCTTTTAAGCCCCCTCCCTCTTTAGTGTCCGAAATTAAATAAGCCCCGGGTGCTTAATAGAGCTTTTACGGTATTTTTACACATTTTTAAACGCGTGGTTCGATCGAATGGCACAAGAGCTTCTATCACTATTGTGCACATTAAAAAGTTCTTCAAAGTGTATTAAAATATCTTTGTATTCAGATTCTTTTCAGAAAACGTCTATTTGTGGTGCAAACCCATACGTAGCATGACACACTACATATCGACCTATAAGTAGTACTCTCTGAAAACTCTATCGAGCAATACTTTTTAAACCGTTATCGATAGCATCAATCACAGGCTCTGAAAAAGTGGCCGGAGCTGTTTTTACATTCTTAACATCAAGTTTATTTCTTAGCAATGTTCTGGCTATTTTGCGTGTTAAATGCGTAGTAAGCCAGTGGCTTTTTCCTTTTAAAACTATTTATCCACGGTAGCCCCGTCAGTCAGTATTGATTGGTTTTCAGGGGACCGTGCCAAAAACTTTATAAATTAAAATCTACTAAAACTAATAACGAGAAAAGGAAACTAATTACAATCATAAATAATTTATTTACAACTAATTACAATAAATTTATAATTAACCCTTTATCTTGTTCTTAAAAGGAGATAAAGAGGGAGCTTGCTTGGCCTCGCAGCTGAGATCATTCCAGATTTTCGCTCCTCGAAATGCAAACGCTTTCTGCCCATTACTAGTTTTCATGAATGGTCCTAGAAAGTCAGTTTCGGCATTTCTAAAGTTGATAATATTGCGATCAGAATTCCTGATAAACAAGTGTGAGAGATAGTCAGGCGCGAGATTATTAATAGACTTAAATACAATTTTTGCAGTCCCACTTCTAATCATATCCCTCACAGTTGGCCATTTTAACTCTTTAATCAACGCTTCGGCAGGAGCATCAATCTCTCCTCATTCAAACATCTCTCCTTCCTGTCTGTTTTCAGAAAGAGTGGTAACAATTCAGAGTGGACAGGGGCATGATTTCTATTAAAATATTTCGTACCTTCTGACGAAATTAAGCTGACTGCCACAGAACACATCCATGATAAGGCGATCGTATGCATCAGGCATGTGCACATTCTAGAATACAATCAGAAGAAAGCTAATTCCACGTATTAAGTTATGTATTGCAACCCTGCTTTATGTACAAGATATTTAACAACGAATGATTCAAAATTATGGCCATCTTCAAAGTATGTTATAATGCCCTGAAATGTGCAGATCTTTTATGTATTGGCATTCTTACTTCCCCAAGAGAATTCTTCTTTCTCAAAGCATCTCTAGCCTGCGTGCAGACTCTATTGATTTCTTTTCATTTCAGAGAAGTTCTCCTCCAGTAGAGTCTGCGCAACAGCGACCAAATCCTTGTTTTCAGTTCACGAGAAACGAGGAACCTTTCCTGATTGGCTGAAGCATATCCCCTTTGTTTGATGGAGCGTCTGTGTCTTTG